>JAADXZ010000017.1:0-85271 GCA_023338055.1 Phytopythium mirpurense
CCCTTTCGAATGTTGTTCCTCGACAACAAGACCAGCTCTGGCCGCGAAAATTGCATTGGCTGAAAGCAGAGACTTCGGCGAGTCTTTTGTCCAATCAGAATGCGATAAAACGGTGATATGGCGAATTTTGACCAGTTGAATTGCGTTTGTTGCGTTTTTTTTTTCAAACAGAGGAAGTATAAATTTTGGGACGCACAAGTTGAAGCCTTCCACAAACCACCAAGGAGCGATATGAAGCAAATTCCTCCTTGCTATAACTTCCAAAAGCGCCAGCGCTCAAGCTTTAACCATGATTGCCGCGTACCTGCTTCGAACAGTCGATAACCGCCCCATGAAGGCATACACCGGCGTCAGCAACAACCCCGCGCTGCTCCTCGTCATGCACAACAGTGAAATACCAGGATGCACTTAGACCACGACTGCTAGCGTCGCGAGAGTCTTCCCGAACAGGACCGAGGCATTACAACACACGTGCACATTGCATTTTCAGATTTTATTTTATTGCGTGCTATTCTTTGGTCCAGTCGAAAGTGCTTCGGAGCCGTCCGTCACTCCTTTGGAGTCGGGTCCCTCCCCATCTCTGTATCAGAGCGCATGCGCGCTCTGAAGCGCCTGCTTCTCGCTGGCTGCAGGTGTACGTGATGTTCACCAGCGACCGCTATCGAAACTGCGCCATTAGCACCGACATGTTCTTCGACGGCTGCAATGTCGTCAGCCTCGCGGAGTGGCTGCGCCTCGCAGTCGCAGCGGGTCCGACCGCGAGACAGGGCGGGAACCCTAGCCGCCCTCACAGATGTGAGGCGCGGCCAGTCTACGGTTAGATCAGAGATCGACCATCTTCAGGTGGTGCTCTTCGGGATCAGCATGGAGGCTGCTGCAGCCGTCCGCTTGGCGAGGCGTGACGTCGAGCACCTCCGAGCCGAGCTCGCGGTCGAGGGAGCTGCCCACGGCTGCCACTCGTGAAAGGTTTGCCACTCTCGTGCGCGCAGAGTGATTGAGCTTAAGTTCGGTTGTGGATAGAAGCGATAGAAAAGGGATCTGATAATATGTAGCGACCTTTATGCTTGTGTTGGTACTTTTTACTATTGAAGCAACAACCTGCGACGTGATACAGGAACCTGATTGCGTCTTTGCTTGGTAGAATGGCGCTGGAACAATTTGCTTCAATCTGCGACGTGATACAGATTTGCCACATACAGAGTGAGCGATGGGGAGTTCGGGAAGTAGGCACACTTCTGATCGAGATTTACACAACGCAACACCGCATTGCGACAGCCACGACGCGTAGTTGGAGTCGCAAACGATAGGTAAGCGAGGTGACGCAACGATCTCACTTGTTGGAGAAGTTTTGAGATCTTGTTTATGATTGGCAAGGTATGATAGAGAGTTTCCATGATTGGGCTCGGCCATGGCCGCCTTGCGGGTCAGTCGGCGAGAGCGCTTGGAATGGGTGTGACCGCTACGTACAATCCCCGCGAGACTTGAGAATATTCGGGTAAGTGTGTAGCTGCTCAACGAGTCCATTGCAGTCTTCTTGACAGCGTTTAGCTTGTTCCTGCTTGGGTATCGCTGAGCACTTGCGCTCCGCAATGAACCGCACTCGTTCGCATCAACTGCGAGACGGTGATACCGTACCGTATCCCACGATTGTTTGAAATGTTTTGCAGGCTACGGTGCAATATCGTACCTTAAAGGGTATATCCTGTAATGAGTTCAAAAATCGTACCTAAACGAGTAGCATCGGCGCCGACGACGGCCCAAACAGACACGATCGACCGTCTCCAGGCCCGTGGAGCACCATGAGCCGACGTATGCGCGAGGAGGAGGACGAGGAGCTGGACGACTCGTTCGTGCACGCGGACATCCCCAACACCTTCCGCGAGCTGCGCGCGTGCATGACGTGCTCGCTCATCAAGACGTTCACGCAGTTCTACGACACGGGCTGCGAGAACTGCGCCTTCCTGCAGATGGCCGACAACCGCACGCGCGTCGCCGAGTGCACCTCGGCCTACTTTGAGGGGTGCGTCCCACGTGATCGCCGCTCCGCTCTCCTCCTCTCTTGCTTACAGTAAGGCCCTCGAGCTTACACGGACGGTCTGTGCAGGATGATCGCCATGATGGCGCCCAAGGAGAGCTGGGTGGCCAAGTGGCAGCGCATCGGTACGTCTCGATGGAAGAGGAGGCGCGCAAGCCAGCGCTAGTGCTCACGTTGCTGCTGCGGCTGTGTGTATGTGGCGGGCAGTACGCCTCATTCCGGGCATCTACGCCGTGTCCGTGTCGGGCGAGCTGCCCGAGTCCATCAAGCGCTTCCTGGAGGACCGGAACATCCCGTACCGCGTCCAGAGCTGACTGGTGGCGCGGTCGGCACGCGCACAGCGCGCCTTCCAGGCCCGTGGCTAGGCCAGGAGGCGCCCTCGACGCGGCAGGAAGGGCTAATGGATGCGCTCATCTCACTCGACTACTCCTTGCAGCATTGGATTCCGTTGCGATCTCTATCGGTGGGGTGGAATGTTCGGGGCGTCCTCGCTCGAGCGACGACCGTGACCATCGCACGGCACGACCGACTGCTTGTAAAGACACTAAAAGGTCGTTTCCTCCTTGCCGCTCATTTTGTCGGCTTGGAGATCGTCGTCGGGCGCGATCGGGCAAAGCCGAACGTGGCTCTCCGCGCCTCGGACGTGCTTGAAGTCGTTTGCTGCGCGATAGTCCTGGTGGCTGGGGCTTGGAGACCGGACGGCTTCATCGGCGTTGGCAGCATACTACGACGAGGCAGCAGCGACGGCCCGCCGCTGCCGGCCACAGAAGCGGGGATGCCACTGCCCGCAGTAGTCGACAGGGACCACGTGGGTAAGGCTGAGCGCGATATCGACGACGGCTGGGGCAGCGAGCCCGCACGCTGTGCGACGCTCGAGATCGACGACGGAGCGCTCAAGCGCGACGCCAGCGGACGAGGTCGGTTAAGCGATGGCGCAGGCAGGGAAGACGCGGGAGTCTTGCGGACGGCGCTGCTTGATGGCAGCGCGATGGAGGAGCGAGGTGTTAAACCTCGTGCCGGCACTGACGGCGCCTTGGCCTCATCTTGCGTCGCCTGACGCGTGAATGAGACTTCCGCAGAAGGCGCAGCAGAAGCTGCAGCAGGAGCTGCAGTACTAACTTGCGGCTCGCGACTCGGGCGGACAGGAGGAGGCGTCTTTGCAATGGATGCAGCTGGACGCTTTAGAGGATTTGACTTGGCATCTGGCGTCGACGGCACCCGATCCACTGGCTGGCTAACGGTGACCGAGGCGCTCGCCGTCGGCTTTGGTGCACTCGCCGTCGGCTTTGGTGCACTCGCCGCCTCGCTGTTGCCGTTCACGGGCGGAGGCGCGACTGAGCTAGTACTTGCCGCTCGACGAAGCCCAATTGCGACTGGCATTGAGCTCCACTCGTGGCGTCCCAAGTGTCGCCCCGGCGTTCCACCTCGGCCACGACGTGGTCTCGTCGGGTACTTGAACTGGCTCATGAGCGCGAAGTCGCTGTCGTCGTCAGCTACCTCCGCCTCAATGATGCTGTCCCCGCTCCCTCCGCCCATGATAACGGAGAATACGCTAGCGGAGGCACCGCTCTCAGGTAAACGTTGAAAGAGAGCCTTGAGCTTTGCCTTGCGTGCTGAATCTGGCGACAACGGAGCCATTGGCGGCTTTGCAGCGTGACCATTTTGAGCACGATCGTAGAGAATGTCGACAGAGGCTTCGTCGAGAGGCATACGCAGCATCCACTCGTCCGCGAGGTCAACGTCATAGGCGAGGGCCTCCAACAAGATGTCAACATCACCCTCGACCATGGCGTCATACTGGATCTGTGAGAGCTCGTCGAGCGATGCCATCGATCGCTTCTTCCAGTTGCAGTAGGCTGCTACTCCGTATCGGGTCAAGAAGGAGTATCCGTCGCCCTCCAGTTCCGCGTCGAGGCTGTCAGAGTGTTGAGCCATTGCGTTTGTCTCGGCGAGAACCCTTGTCGAGTCGCTATCTGCAGCATCGTTCACCGAAGCCGTGTCCTCTGCTTCGAGATCCCGGTCGGCCGAGTCAACGTCGAGTTGTTCTTCAACGAGTGCTCGGCGTGACGGTGTAGCTGATCGATTCGTGCAATGCCCACTCATCACCTGGTCGTGGCCAGCTTCATGCGGCAGAAGGTCGGAGGCATCAATTTCGTCTGCGCTGTGCACCTCCATCTCGACGTCTTCGCTGGCAGGCAGGATAGGCATCTCATCCCAAGAGTAGTTCTGTTGAGACGACTTGATCGGTCGGTCGTCCCACGCAGGCTGCGTCTGGGCAGGTCGAATTGGTCGGTCGGCCAAATGAAATGTCTCGTGCTCGATGACTTCATGACCAGCAGCTCCCGAATCCTCAGCGACGTCTTCTGACTCCATCTCTTCTACGGCATCATTGGCTTCGTTGTCAAATGCACTGCCCATGTCGACAATCGCATCTTCTTGAGGTTGGGAAATTGAGTGTTCGCCGTCATCAGAGGCAGCTTCGCTCGGATAATGAACGTATAATGCATCAGTATGCGCCAACCTCTCTTCGATTCCGTTGTTCCGGCGAGCTTGGTGAACTGGGCGCTCATCCCATGCGAATGTTTGCTGAGTAGGTTGAAGCGGACGTTCATCCCGGTGAGAACTTGGCTCTTCTTCTGGTGCTTGAACAGTATCGTTTTGCAGGCTCACATCGGGTTTTGCTGCCATCGAAACGTCCGTTTCCAAAACCATGTTGGCGGCAACCGAGTGCTTTGGATCTTCATCCCATGCATTTTGATGCCGAGCCGGCCTGATCGGCCGCTCGTCCGGGTGAGCGAGAATTCGTTCTCTATCGGCGCCATCTTCGAAGTTGCCAGCGCTGGCAGCTGGGCGAATCGGCCGTTCATCCCACGCGTAGCGATGCTGAGCGGGCTTAATCGGACGCTCGTCTGGGTGTAACGAAGCTTGGTAGCTCTCGCCCTCAAAATTGCTGTCGACGGTAGCATTGATCACGATGTCGATAGAGTCCGCTGTGGCCATATCAGCATCTTCTTTGACTGGTGCTGGCCGGATAGGTCGCTCGCCTGGAGCAGTTGCGACCACAGCTGCTAGCGCTTGGTTGCTAGCACCCGTATCCACATCACCAACATATTGTGCTGGCTGAATTGGGCGCTCATCCCACGCTTGCTGTCGTGCAGGTCGAACCGGACGGTTATCCAGGCGAGGGCTGACTTGCTGCTCGGTCATGTGCGGTGCATTTCCTTCTCCAGCATCAACGTCGAACTGCTCTGTTCTGCCAATACTCGTGTCGATGTCAAAGCCAACAGTAGAAAGGTCAATAGACCGATCGTCCGGGTTGAAGATGGCTGCGGCAGTAGGTAGATCGCCAACTTGGACGGTTGCAGAGGCTGCCGGTCGAATGGGTCTTTCGTCCGCCGCATAATCATGTGGTTCAATCGGTCGCTCACCTGGGTCCGTGATCTCTTCTTGGTCGCCGTCATTATCGGCGCTCATGTCGACATCACCAGTAACAGATTCATGTGCACCCTGCCCGACGTCACAAGCTTGAACTGGCGGAATCTGGCGCTCGTCATCCAGAGATACAGCAGACGAAGCATCAGCGGTCGAAATCGTCTTGCTCGAAGCAACGCCAGTGCCACAACCGGCCGGGGCTGTCGGCTCGATAGCGTTCCTGTCCACGCGAGATTGCTGGGTCGGCCGGTCATCCCATGAAAACTGTTGCTGTCGCGCTGGCTTGATCGGTCGGTCTTCCCAGCTAGCTTTTGGTTGCGAAATACTTCCAGGAACGCTTGCGGCTGCATCAGCCGTATCATCGTTCAGAAGTGCACGACGGCTGAAGTCGCTGGCGGTCGGCGTCTCGACATCCGTCGAATCAGCAGCTTCTGAGGCTGCAGTCTCGCAAATGCTTCCATCCACTGGGAGAGGATCAGGAGTCGTGGAATCTTCATTCAGCATCAGCTCTTCATCGAGCGGTGGGCAGACAGCTTCGCTTGCGTCCACTTCATCTTCGTCTTGGGCTACTTTATGCGTCATTTCCTCGTCCAGCGGGCTGTTACGGTCTCGATTGCCAACGAGAGTATCATAATCTGCATCCGCATCGTCACCACGAACTTGCGCAGCGACTGCGACCGCATCTTGCACTCCATTAACCCCCGATATGTCGTCGGAAGCTGGGCTACCGCCGAATGGCATGCATCGTGACGACCCGTGATCAGGGACCTCGACAAGCAATTGGACAGAATCGGTCGTCCACATGATCCAGAACGCATCGCCGCCGTCTGCTGTGGCAATCTGGAGCCAGCACCCGCTTCGGAACGACACCTCGAGGAGGTCCCCGCGGCTGAGCAGCCCCACCGTTTCGGCCTCCTTGGACGGAAACGAGCGGATCGCGATCTGCGCCTCGGGAGGCAATGCGTCGTTCAGCGTATAAAAGGAGTGCGCGACTGCGGGCATTAGCCATCAACGCTGTCACCGTTAGAAACGAGCGCAGGTTATAGCGCAGCATGTAAAGCAGCGTATCGTACCAGAGCAGTCGGAATGATGCAGCGGCAAGCTCACTGGGTCCAGCTCCTTGGTGTCGATCCACACGCGCTCGTGCTCCGAGTGCTGGATAAGCGCGCGAGACCCGTCCACCTCAAGTATGCCGTACGCGAGTTCGGTCGAGTCGACGAGCCCCACGACGTTGGCGGTCGCGGTCGGCCCGTCAAACAGAAACGCCTTGGGGTTGTCGACGCGGCAGCAGCTGCGAAAGCCGGCCTTGTGCCATGACGTAAGCAGCTCGGTGCCGTCGGGCAGGCGCGCCATCATGAAGCCGCTCCGCTCCGCGCCAGTGTCCGTGTCCGGGACGACGACGCGCACCCAGCGATGCACCTCGTCCTCGGACGCGGCCGCCGCTTCGAACTCCGGGGCGACCACTGCGATGGCGCGTCCCTTGGGCATGCGGAGACCCAGCTCCGGCGCGTCGCTGCTCGGGTGCGCGCGCACACGCAGCGTGGCGTTGTCCGGCAGCGCCGGGTGCACGCAGAACCAGCGCATCCTGGTAGTCTCCTTCTCGACAGCGGCCAGCAAAGAAAGCCCAAGAAAGTGCAACAAAGCAATACCTGCTTAAATTCATATATGTTGTGTATATGTGATAGTGGAGGTAATTCGAACAAGGCGAGAGCGCGCATGCGCTCGGCAAGTTCGCCAATCGACAACCAGATGCCAGCTTGAAGCAACTTGCTTCAAGCATGCACCGCTTGAGGAATCCAGAAGCCTCCATTGGCTCCCAAGTTGGGAGTCCCAACGCTGCACGGCGCCATCGTCTACATCCTCGGCTCCTTCCTTCTCCTCCATGCTGATGCCCAAAAAGCAAGAAAGGGCAACACATTTGCCGGTATGCGCGACGCTTCAGGCGTCTCTGCCGCGCCCCTTCAGGGCGGCAACACACGCATTCTGTAGCCTTCTCCCTCCAGCTGACCAGAAAGCGGCGCTCACCCTGTGTGGGTTGGGTTGGCTGCTGCTGTGAGACAGCAGCGGCCTAAGTCCTTATTTCGCGATCCCCGCGGGCGTGGAGAACAGGAAGCGAGCGAGAGCCTGCGCGCGCGCACCAGCTGTCTCTGCCTCCAATTATTCGGGTTACCCCTTATTCACTTGGATCCCTCGGCCTGATTTTTCGGCTGCCGAGCGCGGGCCGGCAACCTGCGAGAAAGTGCGGCGCAGATCTTGTTTGGGCGGCGCGTCGGTCCAGGTGAGCGACGCATTAGCTTATTATTGAGCGTGACCGACGGATAGAAGCGGGGCGCGTGCGGCGCCTGGAAGCGAGGGCGCGATGGAGATGAAGCGCGTGGTGGCGCGCTTCATGGTTCACAAGGTGGGCAGCTTCGTGGTCAAGGAGCGCGTGCTGTGCTTCGGCGAGTACGGCTTCTCCACGTTCGACCGCGAGAACGAGCAGCTGACCAACACGTGGGCCTACGAGGACGTGGACGGCGTCAGCGCGCTGGAAGGCGAGACGGTGCGTCGTGCGGGGTGCCTTGCTTGCTCGTGCGTGGGTACTCTCTCCTCCGAGTTCTCCTCGCCTCACGCCGCGTTTGTACTTGCTGTGGCTAGGACTTTGTGATCCACACGCCGCGGCACCGCATCAAGAAGACGGTGTACCGATGCCACTACCGCATGGAGGTCATGGTCTGCCTTATGCGGCTTCGCAGCCAGCACGCGGCCAAGATAACGACGGGCCAGCCTTTGCCCCCCGAGCTGCAGACGTATGCGTTTGACTGCATAAAGTACCTCAAGAAGGAGCTGCAGGTCAAGTGCATCGTCGAGATCCGCCCAGACGGCGTCTACCAGAAGGACAATGAAGGCGAGCTGATGTCCCACATCCCGTACACGAGCCTGGTGTCGATCGACGTGATCTGCGACGACCACGATGCCATTCTGCTCAACCATTCCGACAACTCGAGCCTGTTCATCGTCCACAGGAAGCGGACAGAGCTTGCCGAGGCCATTCGCCGCGTCATGCAAGCCTACGGGATGCCGATCAACGAGTACTGCAAGAAGACGCTCGCCAGAGCCATGAAGGATGACCCGAGCGCTCCCAGTGCGGATGAGATCTCCTGCCAGTACGGAGTACTCAAGGTCTCACAGTCGAACGAATCCACCGCCACCCCGCGAGTGCTTGCCATTTCGGAAAAGTACATCATCGAGTACGCGGAGCCGCGAACGCTGATCTCCAGTCGACCGCTTTCGCGCATCTACAGCCTCATCTTGTTCCAGGACACCAAGCAGGCCTTCGAGGTCGTGTACGTGGACGGCATCCGCCGCAAGTATTACTCCGAGCAGCGCGAGAAGATCATTTGCGAGCTGCTGTGCTCCTGCCATGCCCTCGGGAACCATCAAGTCGCCGTCGAGATGGGCCAGGTCCCAGATTGGGTGCAAATGGTGCCTCGGAGAATCATCCAGGCGGAAGGCGCGAAGATGCGCAGCAAGGTGGCGGACGTGAATGTGCAAGACCGCGAGCTTCGAGTCGCGCAGTCCAGCATTCTGCAACTTCTGGCTGTCCACGGGTACAGCAAAACTCCTCGCGTTCAGCGCCAGCTGCCGCGTGGTCTTGACGAGGAGATGCACTCTCTGGCGGTGGAGCTGAACGTCAACACCCCGACCGAGGGGATGGTCGCCCAGCCCAACAAGCCGTACGAAAAGGTGGTTTTCGTCGTCGCTCGCGAGATTCACGACATTGTGATGCGGCACGGCGGCCGCCATGACTTCCTCTGCACGTACCTGCAAACGCTATATCGAGTCATGCTCGTTCCGCAAGCCAAGGAAGAGTTCATCCGGATCTTGACAGAGGTACGGTCTTCGCTTCACCTTTGACGCATCACTCGGCACTACTGTAGACTGTTGGTCTGACATGTACGCTCCTGCTTTCAACTACAGAGAGGTGACGAGTACATCTCGACAATCACCAAGATCCTGGCCAGCCGACGCTCGGTAACGACATACTGGATGCTCATGGTGCTGCTCCGGCTGATCGAGTCGAAGGCGCACAAAGCGGTCTTTCGACGGATTGTACTCTCCAACAATCTCTTTGTTGTGACGATCCTGTCGTTGTTCGACGAGAGCACTCAGGTAAGTGTCGGTGGGTTCCGGATCGACACTGGGGATTCTCGTTCTAACCTTTGTTGATGTGGTGGCAACCACAAGGCGCAAGAATACCTGTCAGACCTGCCCACCATGAAGCTCTGCGAGTTTGTATTGACGCTGGTGAAGGCCAACATCGACAAGCAGCAGAAGCTCTCGGAGATGCTCTACCAGCACCTGGCAACCAAGTACCGCATGATGCTGCGCATTCTGTTCGGTTTTCCTGCGCTTGGCACGGTTGAAGCATGCATCGGCATCCTCGGTCGCATGACGAAGAACCCTGCGTTCCTGCACTTCGGCAACATGAGCTCGCCTGTGCGCTCTCGTGACGGGCAAATCCCGCGGCACTCACTGAGTTTCGGCGAGACTATGAACTATGGTGTCGCCGCGAACCGGACTCTTTCGTCGCGGTACGCTGCAGTGCCGTTGAGCCGGAACTACCTGTCGTCCAACCGGCACAACAATGTGTCATCCAGCCGGTACGCCAGTGGTTCGTCGTCTTCCTCTGTCAACAGCGTCAGCGCAGGAGTCGTTGCGGTTCAAAACCCGGAAGTTCTTCTCAAGCAGTATCGCCTTTTCGTCGAGTCAAGCTGCGGCCAGCAAAAGACGAGCTTGGCACAGTACGACGAGCCTGTCTTCTTGCGTCTCCGCTACCGATGCCGGAATGTGTTCTTGCAAGAGCTGATGAGCCACATGGTGGGCAACTTTGAGGACTTCAAGCGCGTCTACGGTGTCGAATGCCACCACTTCAGTGGGTTCCTGGGCTCATCCGACGGGCAGCGCGAGAAGTCGGACATCTTTTTGACTCCTCGGGCTCTGATCGCGGTGCGAGTTCTCAACCACAACACGAACGAGTTCGAGTTCCGCGCCATCACGGACGTTGCCGTGGCCGTGAGCGTCCCCAACACGTTTGCGATTACTGTCAAGGGCAAGATCAAGTACATCTACTCGGACCAGAGCGCCGACATCCTCGACAAGATGACTGATCTCGCTGGTGTGATCGGTATCAACCTGCTTGCAACCACTCGTGAGACGCTTCCGAAGCCTTCGTTCGCCGAGGCAGCGCGTGAAGAAGACTTGGAGCCAGCGGATGTTATCGACGTCAAGCGGCGAACCGGCAGGCACGGATTTGCGCACTATTACAAAAAGAAGCTTATCTTTGTCGACGGCGCGATTCAAGAGATTGCCGAGGGCCAAGAGAAGACGTACTCTCTCAAGACACTACGGCGCGTTGTGGTCCCGGATCCTGATAGTGACAGCAGCGACACCGCGGTCGTTCTGGACTTTGCGGACGGCGCCCGTATTGTCTACGCGCCCTACGACATTGACGTCTTCTTGGCTGCGCTATACGACAGCTACCGCCAAGCCAGGAACTGGATGGTGTCGCTGACGCACGACTTTTCTCGTGTCAACCGTCGCATGACAACTCGAGCGCTTCTGCACAATGACCAAGAGCGTCAGTCAATGCTGAACCAAGAAGGCTTGTACCTGTCCGCGCACTCGGCTCTCACTGAGGCGATCGAGCGGATGAGTCGAGACGGAACCAACATCGCGTCGGGGATTGAAAAGGTTATCTTTGCTCTGGAGAGCATGATCATGAACGTCGAGACGGAGGATTTCGTGGGGAAGACAATCCAGGCGAAACTTGAGCAGCTGTCATTCGCGGGCCTACTACGCGGGATGACGCAGTTGGTGAGTTTTGTATTGGATGAAGGTGGCTGAAGAGTGCCGAGGGACTCACAGTATTACTTTGATTGTTGTATATTCAGCTCGAAAATGCGTGCAAGCCGCCTATCCGGGGAGAAGAAGTTGCCATCATCCTCGACGCATTCTGCCGCGTCAACGATGCCTGCTACCAGATGACGCTAGCGCTGACCGAGTCGACCACTTCTACGCTTGTGTCGTTGCTGTCCCAAGTGTTGGTTTCGGGCAATGCGGTGGCGACCGTCTGGGCCATAAACGCCTTCCACTCGCTAATGACGAGCAAGGCACGCAGCGCTGGGCATGCATCCACGGAGAAGCGTGTGCGGTTCCAGGTCTTGGAGAACAAGAAGCTCATCCAGCTCCTCGTTGGAGTTCTTGAGCAGCGCAATTCGATCGTGACGCTCGCAATGCTCGAGCTCTTTGTTGACGCACTGATTCACACGCGCCACCTGACGGACAACAACCAGTTCGAGGGAATCGTGAAGGCCTTCAGCTCCAAGCACACTGATCTCCTGCGTCTCGCGAGCCAGAATGGGAACGGAGGCATCACGGCGTCAGCGATCTGCATCTTGAAAGTTGTCGTGGACCACAGCGATAGCAAGACGCGGCAGCGGATCTGTGACGCCGCTTTGGAGAAGGGTGTGACCATCAAGTGCTTCTACAAGGCTCTCTTCCATCCGGTCGGGCTCGCTCGTGAGGCGTACCAGTACATCGCGGGTATTTGGATGACCCACCACAAGCCATCGTTTGATATGCTCGTCCGGATCCTTCCTCGCGGGTTCATCCGGATGCTATCACACTCAAGCACGAGGAAGCTCATGCGAAAGGAGCGCGAGCGGGGCGACAAATCGACGACGAGAGGACGGTTCGCCGACAAGATGGATGTGCGTTTGAACTGCTCCGAGTCGCATATCAAGCGAGTGCACAAGGAGATTGCTTCTCTGTTCACGGACAGCAATTCCAAGGCGCCAAGGGTCAAGCTCGACAGTTCTCGAGTCAACTACCCCGGCGAGTCGGCCACGGATATCCAGCTCCTGTCCAAGATGGTGCACCGCGACTTCCACCTCCCCGATCTGATCTGGAACGACAAGTGCCGCGGAGAGCTGCGGCACGCGCTTAAAAAGGCGATCGACGAGTTTGAAGAGTTCAAGAGCAGCCGCGAGTCGGCCATGTCGCTTGTCACGTCGCAAGCGCGCGCCAAGGAACTGCTCTGGAACTATGAACACTTTCAAGTGGTGTACAGTTCACTTGCAAGCGAGTTGGAGGTCGGAGGCTTCTATGCGCGCGTTCTCTGGGAGAGGATCAAAGATGGATCGGTGCGGCTTGGCGAGATCGCCAAGATTATTCAGGATAACGGCGCACAGAACGGGTTCCGCGGGAAGATCAAGGGCCACAGCGAGTCCTTCTACGCGTGTGTCGAGATTGTCAAGAACCCCTCGACGTTCTTCAACGAGGTCTACCAATGCTGGCTCGAAAACCTGTACACGACGCTGTCGAGATGCCCGAGCAAAGATGGCGGATCGGGTCGCTCCGGGAGCTTACAGAGCATCGCAACCGTCGACAAATACGAGCAGAACGGGGACTGGCTGCTGAAGCTGCTGATTGCCATTGCTCGGGCATTCCCAGGAGTCGGGTCCGTCACAAAGCATCGCGCGCAGTTCCTCTTGTCGTTCCTGAGGTCATCCTACGTGGCGTCCGACATCCACGACGTGCTGGAGCTTCTTGGAGAAATGACGGGCTCGGTTGAGGCAGCGGAGCGGTTCTGTTCAAGAAGCAATCTCGAGCTCTTCCTGTACCTGTCGCTGCTGGCACATCGCGGTCGACGGAGTGATGTCGGCGCATTCAGCAACAACATTGGGAGCGACGATGTTCCCGTCATGGAACTGCAGCCGATGTCTGACGCGGGCAGGACGTCGTCTGTCCCTATTGCCGGCATGTCATTCTACGACAACTCTCGATTCAACCTCAAGTGGAGCGTCAAAGTGGACACGATCAACGAAAAGGGGGCTGTTGAAAGCAGCAGCAAAGTGGCGGGCCCATTCACGGCGGTCGCGCTTCGGGAGTTTCTCGACACCGACCCTGTGGTGCTCCTGGGTGATATCCAGCGCATCAGCGTGTGCTCCTGCGCACCGCGAGACGGCGATGAAGTGGAGCACACGCACGAGTGGTCGTCCATTTTCACTGTCCCCGAGCTACGGTGGCTGGAGCTGACGGACGAGTCGATACACACGGAGTGCGCGACGTTCGCGCTCAAGATCCTGCGCAACTTCTTGGGCAACACCCGCATCCCACGCTCGCCCATGTGCGAGTTCTGGCCGCTCCCCGTGGCAACGACCGTGATCTCGAGCTCCTCCGCCCTGCCGCTGCTGACACAGCTGCTGCTTGTGAGCGACGCCGCCAGGTCTCATGTCTGCGAGATTCTGTTATGCCTGGAGGACTCTGTGGCAGAGAGCCTTTTCAACTTTGGCGCGTTCTTCTTCCTCCTCGCTGGCGACATTAAGTCGACAAAGGGGTCGTTCCTGACCGAGGCGAGGTTCCTGAGCAAGTTCCATCGGATCCAACGGGTGAGAGAGAAGCAGTTCGGCCAGAGCTGCTTGCTGGATATCCTCCCCGAGTCACTGCTGGGACTTCTCGACTCGGACACGCCGGAGCACTTTGCGGACGTGTACACCAGTCGGAAGCGCGATAAGCGAATCCTGTGGTCGGCCTCGATGCGTCAACACCTGCAGGAAATGCTGCGCGAGCACCTGCGCGAGTTCATGAACGACCTGGCGCAAAACGTGGCAACGACGTACAGATACGTCCCGCTCCCCCCTGTTACGTATACGGAGCTGTCTGGCGACGTGTACTGCAGCGGGTACTATCTCTCAACGTTCATCCAAGCCGACGCGGACCTGGAGGCGATCGAAGAGCCCGTGATCTTGATGAGCAGCATTGAAGACAAGTGGCGGTACCTTGTACGGCGACAGTCGCAAGACACTGGGAGCGAAGTGGACACGTCGTCAGCGTTCGAGCTGTTTGGATGGAAGCAGGGAGCGACATACACCATGCAGGATCTGCGCGAGCGGTATCGAGAAGCGTGTCGCGCCGGCGCAGAGATGCACGAGGCTCGGAAGGCGTTTGACTTGCTGAGCACCCTCTACGATCGCAAAGACGAAGACGACGCGGGCAAGACTTCGGACGACGTGATCGACTGCATCCTCAAGGCGCAGCTGAAGCTGCTGGACCATTTCAGCATCCAGTTCTCGTCCTACTACTGCAAATCGCTCGACCTGCTGCTGAGCCTGCTGATGCAACCGGAACGCAACAGAACGAGCAGCGCTGACTTTACCAGTATGGCGATGAAGGTGCTGAACAAGATGCTGGCGGCAGCGCCGCACAACAGCGCGCGGCTGCTGGAGATCGACGGCAGCTGGGACGCGATCCTCGAGACGGTCGAGAAGTACGCGTTCCGCCGAGACATTGAGGCGAAGGAGCTCATGTTCTCCATCTTGCAGCTCATCCTTGCGTCGGATGGAGGGATGCGGTCACTGGTCGAAGCGAACGGGCGCGCCGCACTGACCTCCGCCTCGGCGAACAACTTTGCTAGTCGAATCCGCGAGGAGGAAGACGACGAGGCGTCCTTCTTCACGGCGACAGAGTACATTTCCCAGAACAACGGCGACGTGTCCATCGCCAAGTACGCGGAGCGGATCTACACGCTGCTGGACGACGTCATCCTGTCGTTCGAGAACATCCAGCCGTGGCACATCCAGAAGCTGTCGTTTGACATCGTGTCCGAGATCTGCCGGAACCTCGCCGTCCGCGATCAGATCCTCACCACCACGAGGGTCTTCTGGAAGGGCTTGTACCTCATCTTGGCGTCGGCGGCCAGCACCGAGGCGGAGCAGAGCTCGGGGTCCAATCTAGAGAAGCAAGAGCGAGACATGCTGGAAAGCGCGTTCCGGTCGCTCCGGGCGTTAGCCATCGGTATGGACGGTGCGTCGCGCTCCAAGGGCCTTGATGCGCTTGCGAACCTGCTGCCGTTGGACTTCCTGGACTGTCTTGACAAGCCCAACGGCCACGAGTTCTGCGCCATCATCCTGTCCGACATCGAGGAGCCGAGCTGCATCTGGAACGCCGATACGCGGAGCGAGCTATCGCTACTGACGGAAGAGTACTGCATGAGCGAAAGCGGCGACGAGCTGTCGATCTTGGAGAGCGCGACGAGCTACATGTACGACTGCTTGCAGTCTGAGCCTCGCGTCGGCGGCATCTACTTGAACGTGTTGCTGGACAAGGGTGCGGCCCATCCCGAGGCGATTACGGCCAACACATTGTTCCCCGCGAGCCCGACTAGCTTCCTCGAGGCGTTGTTCCTGTTCCTCGACGAGAACAGAGACCCAAAGTTAGGCATCTACTCCGACACACTACCGGCGCTCGAGTGTCTGAGCCTATTGGCAGATGTACCAGACTTCCGAGCCGCGTTTGTCGAGGTATTGGAGGTCCACACGGACGACGAGGATGCTGGAAGTGCGGCGATCTCAGTGGCGACTCTCGGGCGGTATCTCTTGCCATTTGACGGCAACGCAGACCCGTCCAAGGCGGTCTCCATCTCCTCGCGCCGATCGCTCTCGACCTACGGGTTCAAGTCGAAGCACGGACACTCGGATGCCAATGAGCCAACTGCCAGTCTGGAGTCGCAGTTCGGGAACGTCGACTACCAGAAGCGGCAAGAGCTCGCCCTGCTCGTGCTCAACAAGCTGTGCGGGTTCCCATGCAGCCTCGAGAAGATGATGGCGCCCTTCTGCCAGTACACCTGGGCGTTGCAAGTGGTCACCGACCACCTTGGGTACGAGCAGGCGTTCTACGCGCTCTCGTGCCTTGCGGAACTCTGCGACACCTGCTTGACGGTCGCCGAGTACGTGGAGGTGAGCGGTCTCTGGGTCGAAATCCTGGGACTCGCGCTGCAGTCGAAGCAACACGTGCTCCACGAGCACTTCCTGCGCGCTGAGGCCCTCCGGGAGCCCGCGTTCGAAGTCATCTACGCGCTGCTGGACAAGGACCCGTCGATTCGCGAGCGCATGTACAGCGGTCTGCTGCGATTCCTGCCGTACCCAATCGTGTACCAGATTCACCTGGACCCAAGCAAGGCGGCGCGGTTCTTCGACGACAACCACGAGAAGAGCGATCTGATCTGGAACTCGCACAAGAGAACCGGCGTGCGCAAGAAGCTGGACGAGGTCATTTGCCGCAACCGCATGGAGCGGTCCATCGCCAAGCGTGACTCGGTGCTACTGGACGACGGCGATCGGATCGAGTACCCCAGCAACTTCATCGGCGGTCTGTACCTCGAGCGCTTTTTGTCGCGGCCGGATCCAGAGCGGCTGACCAACCCGGCGTACAACCTGGAGCTTCTATTCCAGCTGTGGCGCACGGAGCTCGAGAGCCTCATGGATTTCGACCTGCACAACCCTCCGGAATCTCTGAAGGTCACGGCTGACGGAGTGGAGAAGCTGACCGCGGCCATCACCATCATCTTGCGGGCGCCGCTCAAGATCGACGACCGCATCTCGACCAGTGGGATGCCGGAGCAGGTCGTCAGTCTCGTGCGCCACTGCAACAAGCACCTGATCACGAGCTTCCCGTACCGCTGCGTCTTGCGCCTCGCGCGGCGGCTGGTGCAGTTCCCGCTCATCTGCTCGTGCGAGTTCCTGGAGTTGCTGTTCTGCCGCATGACCATCCAGCACGCGGACATTCCGTCGCTTGTCAAGCTGGTTCGTCGCATTCTCGAGTCGAGGAACGCGTCGGCACTGGTGGATGGCAAGAAGGACGAGCCCGAGTTCCTACTGCGCGACCTCAAGTACTACCCGCAGGTGGTGGCCTTGCTCGAGTCCCTGGTCGCGGACAAGGACCACGTCGACGGCGCGCTGCTCTCGAACGCGAACCGCGTGCTGCGCATCTTGCACGCCGAGAACCCCAAGGAGGAGTCGTTCAAGTCCATGTCGCGCAGCTTCATGGGTCGGTGGCACAACTTTACGATCGCCGAGACGCGCTCGTCGATGATGCGCGCATCCGTCAAGACGACCGAGACGCCGAGGCCGACGGTATCTGCCGCCGCTACTCGCCCGAGCGCTGCGCTATTGAGCACCAAGAGCTTCGATGTCGACCGCGAGCGTGAGCCGGCGAACGGCACGTTCTGCGCGGACGACGAGAGGAAGACCGCAGGCGTGGCGCCGCCCATGATCCAGGAGGACGAGGACGAGGACTCGCTCGTGGTGCAGGCGCCGCCCAAGAGCATCAAGTACGACGGAGAGAGCGTCGAGGTGGTCGACGCGGTCGCGCCGACCAGCTTCCGATACAGCGGGAACCTTCCCCACGACCCGTCGTTGCTCTCGCCCATGCCCATGAGTATGGGCGTGTCCTACGACCTGGCCGAGAGCCAGTACCACTCGCAGAAGGCCGTCGAGTACGACGACGAGGTCGACATTGACGAGCTGCGGGGAGAGGTCGCCCGCCGCGGGAGCTTGCCGGACCGCCCTCAGGCGTCGCGAGCGAACGGGGCGAAGCCCACAGCGCCGCGGTATGACATCCCGGTGAGCGGCATCAACCCTGGGACCGAGTACACCGACTACACGGACTCGGCCGTCCCGCTGCGGTCCGAGGACGGCGTGCGCGACTCGGACATGACGTCGTGCACCAACTGGAGCGGCATGCAGTCGGAGCGGCGCTACTCGGTGCTCGACTCGTGGAAGGCGCCGTCGTCCTCGCAGACCAACGCGTCACTCATGTCGCTCACCATCACGCGCCGCGGCCGCCGCGCCGCCGCCACGTACAGCCGCAACAAGTCGCGGCAGCAGAAGAAGTGGTACAGCTTCAAGAAGTGAGCACGCTTACCCCCCAGTGTTAGAAAGGACGGCATAGACGGGAATAACACTTTGATTCAGTATATGATCCAACTTCAGCCACGACCCAACTGGATAAGCTTCAACTGGTTGAAGTGACCTTCACTCTTACTTCAACCCTCTCCAAATGGATACCGAGTTGAAGCCCTGGATAGCTTCGTAGATCCCCGTCATTTCGCAAAAATCCGCGTCGCAGACAAGACTCAAGCTCAGCAAGGGGTTCCTCGTGCGCCACCCGTACTTCCGCGGTCAACTGGCACCTGCGCTGTCTGTGGCGTATTTGGTACATCGAGAACAGTGCGTTGTGAGGCATGCCGCCGTGGAGCGGATCGAGGGCTTCGTGGAAGAAGAAGAACGCTTGCAATCCTCGCACGCGGGTCGCAGAGGCCGCGTCCTCACCACTCGCAAAGGAAGCGACGCGCACCGCGTGGCCAGCGACGGGGAAGAGCGTGGTCGGAGCGTCCGCTGCCAGCACTCTCGCTCGTTTTCGACGGGAGCGGCTCCGGTCGAGTAAACTGAGCCAAGCGTCGGGGCTTGTAGCAGGTTCTCCCAGCAGCTATGGACAGGTGCACGGTGTCACCAAGCAGCATAGCGCCCCAGTCGGTGCGTTGTATCACCTGCGATGCGCATCATTCCTTTGATGCCACTCATTTTGCTTCCCGTGGCCACTCATTCAGCTCTTTTCGAATGCTGCAGGTAGCAGAACTCACACAAATCAAGCGGAAGTCAAGGATGTGGCAGCGCGGGAAGCGAGTCCATCATTGTCTCCACCTTTCAAGCGAGCCAAGACTGAAGAGGCCGCCATATACCCCCCGTTGCGTGCGGCCACTCCAAGGAGCATTGGTTCGCGTCACAAGATAGAAACGTTCACAGCGACGGCGGTGCCGTTGGATCTTGATTGGATGTCGCCTCAAGACGACTTTGATGATGGGATGAGTGCGGCTTCGCATCATTATGCAGTGCCGCTAAGCGAAGAGTCCGAGCCGAGCGCGTGGGTCAACAGTGCCCGGCTTGAGGACTTCACGGCAGTTTTCTTCTGAAGCGATCGCGCCCCCTGCAACTCGGTAAGGCAAGGTAGCGTGAGCTCACGAAATGGCAGGATCTTTTTGGATGGTGAAGACTCTTCACCGAAGAAGCGTCGCCGAGGTTTCGTTTGCTCGGATCTGAAGAGGCGCTGTCGTCGCCGGGCGCTCTCCATGACTTCATTTTGATTCAGGTGCATTCGCCAGCATGCGAGGACGCTGGTGCTACAGCGCATGGCTCAGTGCGGCTGTAACGTTAGCCGTCGGATTGCAGGTCTCCACCAGCAATGCGGTAGCGCTGGCGCCTTCAGGTCCCCATCACTTCCGCGCCCTCGCGAGTGAGTTCGAGGAGGAAGTATCCTCCGTGACTTCGACATCGGATTCGCTCTGCGGTGAAGACCTGGTCAAGGAGACTGGTACGCTGAATGGGCTTTACTACGTCTTCTACCGGTCTTCCGCGACCACGTCAGCTCCATCGGACGTTCCAGTGATCCTGTGGTTGTCTGGCGGGCCGGGCTGCTCCGGCGTCATCGCGTTGCTCTTCGAGAACGGGCCGTGCATGTTTGACGACGAATCCGGCTCTCTGGCGCCCAACCCGTCGTCATGGACGTCACTCGCGCACGTAATCTACGTTGACCAGCCGAGAGGCACGGGCTTCAGCGATGACGGCGACTTGAACTCTGCGGAGCCGTGGACACAAGCACAGGCGACGCGCAACCTTCACGGCTTCGTCGACCTGTTCTTCGTCAAGCACTCGGATCTGCTCACCAACGACTTCTACATCTTCGGGGAGAGCTTCGCGGGCCACTACGTTCCCGAATTGGCGGTGTCACTGCTCGAGGACGCCTCCGATTCTCGGTATGCGAAGACTCTCAAGGGCATCGGCATCGGCAACGGCGTGGTGTCGACAAACGCTGTCGCGGACTCTTTCGTGCCGTTCGCAAGCTCCAACTCATACGGGAAGCCGCTGCTGGGCTCTCACGCGGAGGAGATCCGCGCGGCGTACGCCACGTTCCGGGCGTCCATGACTACGTGCAGCCAGCAGAATACCACCGCTGTGTGCGGCGTCGCGGCCGACGACTACAATAATCTGCGAGGGCTCGCGACGGTCGCTGTGGTTGAGCAAGGGTGGAACACGTACGACATGCGCCGCCCCTGCCACACAGACGACGCGCTGGGCCTCTGCTACCGCTTCTCACGTGTCCAAGCCTTTGTCAACACACCCGCCGCGCTGAAGTACTTTGGCGAGCCCGGCCACTCGTGGCACCTTTGCGCGACGGGAATGGGCGACGCGCTCGCCCAAGTGGACTCGCTGGCCGAGAGCGAGGGGCGCGTGGCCGCCGTGCTCGCAAGGGGCGTGCGCGTGCTCATCTACGCCGGGGACGCCGACACGGTCGTGAACTGGCAATCGCACGAGATCTGGACGCACACGCTTGCTTGGAGCCACCAGAGCGCGTTCCGAGCCGCGCCGATGAGCGACTTGCGCTCAGCCCTAGACACCAGCAAGGCCGTCGGCCAGGTCAAGTCGGCTCATGGACTCAGTCTCGTCAAGATCGCCGGCGCCGGACACGTACGTGGCTCTCGATGTCGCGGCGGGATGGGCTCCTTGAAGTATATGGTAGCGAGACTCATGTGTCTGCTGTGCATGCGTTAGATGGTGCCGCACGACCAGCCCCAGGTGGCGCTGGAGATGGTCCGACGCTTCATTCGCGCGTGCCCGTCCGACGTGTTCACTTAGAGGAGACGATCCGAATCAGCCTGGTGCAATGCGCTGCTTCCAAGACCGCGCGAGGTATGAGCTACGAACGCTTCGTGTTGATCTACATCCAGGCATGGCCACTTGCACGGGTCTCGCTCGCCAGTACTCCAAATTTAGAAAAGGACGCAGGCAGTCGGGCGGTCGGCAGTCCTCGCCATCGACGCACTGCCTAGCCACGCGGCGCGCATCAGGACCGCGAGAGCTCATAGTTGCACGACAGGCAGAAGATGCGGTCAAACTGTTCGTCGCAGCTGCAGAGCGCGCCATTCACCAATGTTAGCACATTAAGACCAAGCGAGCGCGGCCAGAGACGCGATGGACGTACTTGAGCGTCGAGCAGAGCGAGCAGAACAGCCCGCTGCACTTCTCGCACTCGCGGCGGCAGCAGTCGCCCACCGCGCGCTCGCAGTAGGCGCAAGCAGCGACCGACGGCGACGGCTGCCGCCCAGCCATCGGCGCGCACACGGAGCAGCACGCGGGCGAGGCGGTTGCGCGGGACGAGGGAGTCGGTGCGGCGCCAAACAACGGCGCCATGCCGTGTTTCTTCATGCGCGCGCTCGTCACGGCCGCCGACATCATGCGGCTCAGCGCGTCTGCGTTCGAGACAGCAACAGCGATCAGATACAGCGGACGCGCACAGCAAGCGAGCGTGGGGCGACTCGACTCGCACCCATGGGGATGGAGCGGTCTCGGTAGCGCTTGTGGGCCGAGTGGGCGCGCCCATGCGACTGTGGCGGCGGCGGCTTCCATGGCGAGATGGACTCGGCCTGGAAGAGCGCCGCGCGCGAGAGCGACTGGTGGAAGGGCGCCTGCGGACGGCATTGGTGGCCGCGCGCGGCCGGCGGGGGCGTCATCCAGGCGGGCGCGGCGGCGTGGACCGGCATCTCCAGCTCGGTCTCTCTCGCGCGCTTCATGGCGGCGGGCGAGGGCGGCAGGGTGAGGATGGTCTGGAGACTTGGGTACTGCAGAAAGAACAGCGAAAGCGGCAGGCCGCGAAAGAGGCGGGAAAAGGAAGAAAAACGCGCGAAGACCACACAATACATTTGTTCCTGAATAAAATAGTAAAGGTTTGAGTGTACGTGCATGTGTCCATGTCCACTCTATTCGAAACTTAGTGTTTTGTATGTCGTCCAGTCGACGTATCCTCGCAAAAAATAGAGCTGCAGATCGGGTTCTGCGGGTCGAACCGACCTTAGTGCTTCCAACTGTGGATACGTCACAAGCGCAAGATTAGTGACCAGTAAGTACGCACCCATCAAGCATGCGCCACCTGCGAACTTACATCTTGATGGTGCGGTCCTTGCTGCCGGACGCCACCATGCTGCCGTTCGGGCTCCAGTCGAGCGCGTAGACCTCGTCAAAGTGTCCGGGCAGCGTGGCCTTGGCGTTCTTGGGCGCGGCGAGCTCCCAGACCTTGACGGTCGAGTCCTTGCTGGCGCTCACGATGAGGCGCGAGTCGCTCGACCAGCACACCTGGTACACGGCGCCGACGTGGCCCGTGAGCGTGGCGACGAACGCGCCCGTCTGGCCGTTCCAGATCTTGACCTTCTTGTCGAACGACGCGCTGGCGAAGTGGCGCCCGTCGGGCGAGAAGCTCAGGTGGTTCACGGGCTGCTGGTGGCCCGTCAGGCGCGCCAACGGCTTCTTGTTCTCCGCCGGCTCCCACAGAAAGAGCGTAAAGTCGTCCGAGCCTGACACGAGCCGCTCGGGCCCGTTGCGCCGCACCTGCTCGTAGCGCTCGCGCGCCGCGCGCTGCATCTCGTCGCGGCTCGCGAACGTCTTGCCCGAGTGGTCGAACGGGCCCGTGCGGCACACATAATCGACGTTGAGCGCCAGCGTGTTGATGCGGTGGCCGTGGCCGGCCAGCGTGCGCACGAGCTTGCCCAGGTCGCCGCCCTCCATGGCCCACACCTTGATGGTGCGGTCGCGCGACGCGCTGTAGAGCAGCCCCTCGCCGCCCCACTTGACGCACTCGACCGAGTCCGTGTGGCCCGACAGCGACGCCAGCTGCCGCCCCGTGCGCGCGTTCCACACCTTGATCGTGCCGTCCTTGGAGCCGCTCGCCAGGCGCTCGCCCGACGCGTCGCGGTGCAGCGGCTCCCACGAGAGCGAGTTGACCCACTGCTTGTGCCCGCGCAGCGGCTGGCCCACGGGCTGGCCCGTCGCCGGGTTCCACAGCCGCACCTCGCCGTTGCGGTCGGCCGACGCGAACCGCTCGCCGTCCGGCGACCAGGCCGTGCACAGCACGTGGTGCTTGTGCCCGCGGCCCGTGTGCTTGGGCAGGCACGTGTTCATGTCCCAGAAGCGCACGGTCGTGTCGCCGCCGCCGCTCGCCAGCCGCTTGCCGTCCGGGCTGAAGCTCACGTGCAGCACGGCCTCCGAGTGGCCCTGCAGCGTGTCGCTGCAGCGCGTGACCGGCCGCACGCGGAACACGGCCAGCGGCTGGAACGTGACGGTCAGCGTCGTCTCCGTCGTGAGGTGCTGCGGCGGCGGCGGCGGCAGCCACAGGTATTATCAGCATTGGACCGACATACAGTACATCGCATCAACATCATCATGGGATGTGTGGCACACGCGTATGCACGCACCAGCTCCTCGACGGCCGCCTTGAGCGACGTCGTGATCTCCGTGTCGCCCAGGAAGAGCGAGTACGGCACCTTCTTCTTGCCATTCTGCTCTCTCGCACACACAGTCCAGTGCACGGCACGGTCAGCCAGTCCGTCTCGAAGAAAAACAGGCAAGCGCGCCTCCACACCAACCAACCAACCAACCGCCCACGAACCTGCAGCAGCTCGTTCACGAGCTCCTCCATCTGCCGCACGTTGGAGCCGAGCGGCAGCTCCAGCTGCGGACCCACGCTCGTGCCCTGTCCACACCAGGGTTAGCAGCCGCTACAGCACACCCATCGACAGGCCGGCGCGCGCGCTCCGTGGGCGTACATCCTCGCTCTGGAACTGCGCAATGACGGACGTGGCGCTGTCCTCGTCCTCGTCCTCCTCCTCCTCCTTGACGTCGTCGTCCGAGTGCGCGCCGTCCGCCGCAAAGAGCGCAGCGCCCGCCTGCTCCTCGTCGCCGGAGAGCTTCTGCTTCTTGACGCTCGGCTCCGCGACCACCATCTTCGCTGGCGGATGACGTCAAGTGGCGGCTTGGTCGGTCCCCTGGTGGTGCACCGTGCGAGTAGTGAGTGACTTTGGTTGGTTGCGTACGGCGCTTCGACGTAGTACCGTAGTCGTCAAAAAGCAAATGCGAGCAAACACACATGTCAATATTATAGGTTTTATTTCAACCAATCACTGCGGACCTACACTCCACCTAGAAGTGTCTGCGACGCTTCAACACGTCGGTGTCCATGCTACCGGTAGCCTAGGGCGATGCTCAAGGCGGGAGCGCGCCGGAGCGGCGTAGAAGCGGCCAATGGCGACGCGCTCGAGTACCTCCAGGTGCCGCTATCAGCGCCGCAGCTACGGTCGCAGCAGTCAGACCCGCCGCTAACTGTGGCCGGACGTGTGTCACCATCATCACTGCGCGCGTGTGGCCGTAGCAGGAGCAGCGACGCCACGAGTACGAGAACGCCAAGGAAGAGCTCCTCCTCGCCAAGCGCCAGCTAGCAGAGAAGGTCAGCGGTGCCTCTAGTGTCAATGGCGTAGGATGGTCCAGGGCTTTGACACGGTGTATACGACAGGACGACGTCATCTTGCAGCTCAAGACGGCGGTCCGGAAGCTGCACGAGACGCTCGCGAAGAAGGAGAAGGACGTGAGGACGCGCGTCCATAGCGCTCTTTCCATATGTGGTATCGAAGGAGCGTTGCTGATCTGTGGACTGCGTGTTGCGGCCTCGACGAGCAGTTGCAGGCCGTCTTCGCGGTGCTGCGCGCTCCGCAAGACGCAGAGCTGACCAAGTCTCGGCGGCAGGAGCTCGTCGAGCGCTTGCTGATGGACGTCGTGCAGCGTGTACGCCGTTGCGAGGCCGGTTACACTGCAACAATCGCTGGCTCACTATGGCTCGAGTGCTTTGCATGGCTGGGATAGGCCGCTGCGAGCGAGGCGCTGGCCTACGAGCGGAAGCAGGCGCTCGACAGGCTCCGCTACTGCAGGTTCGTGCGTTGAGCGCTCGTTCGTTGGTCGAGAGCTTGGTCGCTTCGTATGTTGAAGCGGTGGTGCATTGGGCAGCAAATTCCTGCGCTTCCGGGAGCTGGAGGTCGAGATCGACGAGTGCAACGCGGAGATCGAGCGGCTTCGGCGGCGAGAGGCGGCGGTAGCGGAGAACCAAGGGAGGCTGGTCGGGAAACTGCGAATCACCGCAGCACAAGGACCGCTTGACGCCGCTACAGACGAAAGAGCAAGGTCTAGACAGGAGAACCCCACGCCTCCAGCTGCTGCTGCAGTCAACCAGAGCTCAAGCGATGATTCCCGAGGCGTCTCCACCGTAGACAGTGATCCCTGGAGGGCTGCTTCGCCTCAAGCAAGTCGAGTTCGAGTCGTCCCGAGTCATGTGTTCGATAGCGAAGAGGGAAAAGCCCGAGAGAGCTTCGTGTCCAAGGCACGCCGCCGAGCGATCGAGGCCGACTACTACAAGCAAGTGCGGCTCGCTCAGCTCGAGGCCGAGTGCGAACTCAAGGAGAACGTGCGCATTCGAGCGGCGCGCGAGGCGAGAAAGGTGCGTCTCGCGGCAGAACATCA
The DNA here is from genome assembly GCA_023338055.1 of Phytopythium mirpurense. Taxonomy (NCBI): domain Eukaryota; phylum Oomycota; class Peronosporomycetes; order Pythiales; family Pythiaceae; genus Phytopythium; species Phytopythium mirpurense. Next base: position 25,681 of record JAADXZ010000017.1, read on the forward strand.
GCGGCAGCAGGCAGAGATGTCCAAGGCAGAGACCGCGCTCTTGTCCGTGCGGAGACCGGTGGGGAGTGGGGGGAGAAGCAGAAGACAAGCCGCTGACGCGTGTCCGACATGCATACCTGCAGTTGCGGAAGGTGTAATGGGACCCGTTGAAGAGCACTCGACCCATACAAGACAGAGTTCAGGATGCACCGAGCTTGGAGCTGCCGGTGGACTCGGAGGTCAAGAGAGCGAAGACAGGAGGGACGCTCAAGCAGACGGAATCAACCACACAGAGGGAGGAAAAGAGCGTCTTGACGATCCAGCGACTCATGAAGCACGCGCAATTGTGTCTCCGCCGAGTTTGATCGGCGATAGTGGTGGAGCCCAAGGGCAAGAAAAGCCGAGCTTGGAACCAGAAATTGCGGCGACACCCGAGCTCGAGTCCCAGAAGCAGCAGGGCGAAGAGGTTGAGGACTACAAGCTGAAAAACGGCGCGATAGCGATAGCCCCAGCCGACAAGACTGCAGCATCTGCTTCTCAAGTCTCCGACATACAAGCCAACGCATCAGATGACGCGCCTGATGACCAGCTGGACGGCAACATTGGCGATGATATAGCAGCAAGCACTGTTACCCAGCCTCAGCAGAGTTCCCTCCGTCTTACTGGTGTCGACAGCATTGTCGAGGATTCACTTCCTATAGCTGCGGCACCGACTGGAGAACCCGAAGTGGTTCACACTGACAAGATGAAACTGTACGAGGACGATGAGTTTGACGACGGAGAAGCTGATGATGACATCGACGGAGTCGAGGATCGAGATGACTCAAAAACCAGAGGGAACGCAGAGGCTCAAGGGGCAGACACGCCTGTTGACACACGAGAGAGCTCTACGACTGTCGGCATTCACGAGACACTACCCAGAGCAACCGGTGGTGACGCTCAATTGATCCATTCTGGTTTAACAGAAGTCCGGAATGACCCGTTGACCGCCCAAGAGACCTGGACGCCATGGACAACGGCCATAACACCTTCTATCGAGCTGGAACCTACCGCTACCGTTGTTGCTGCTGCCGAATCCAGAAATTCTGCCTCAACAGAAGTCGTGAATGACCCGTCGACCATTCGTGAGACCTGGACGCCATGGACAGTCGATGAAGTGACATCTATTGAGGAGGTCACCAACGAGAAGCAGACTACTGCTTCTGGCATTGATGCTGGATCGAGCCATTCTGTGTCTGTAGAGCGCATGAATGACCCATCAACAGTCACTGAGACCTGGTCGCCATGGACTACCGATATTACGCCAGCGACAGCGTTGGAACCGACTACTATCCGTGCTGGTGCGGAGTTGAGCTCTTCAACATTGACGGAAGCCATGAATGACCCATCAACAGCCACTGAGACCTGGTCACCATGGACAACCGACGTAGTGCCTTCTAGCGCATTGATCACATCCAGATCACTGGATGACCACGCCACCAGCGCTATTCAACCGAACGAGGACGCCAATGAGCAACCAAATGAGCATTCGAAGGCCAAGGAGAGCTCACGTGATGCATCAAGTGCTGCTATCAACTCGAGCATCGACGCCGAGACAAACAGGGAGACTGATGGTGAGGCTCGATGCGATGAAGATCTGCCACCCGATCCCGAAAACCAACTCGGCACGACAGAAAATGTGTCGGCCGAGCTTTTGTGCGGTGGTGACATGCAAGTTCAACGCAGCCACGATGATATAGACGCTGCTATCCCAGCTACAGCAGAATATGATGAGCCGCAAGCTCCTGCCGAGCGTCTTTCATCCGACTTGGCTAGGCAATTTGTCGAGCAAGACCCTACCGATACCAATGGGGAGGAGGATATCGAGGTGAATATGGAGAACCCGCTGGGAGATGAGACGACAAGAAGTCTCGAGGCCGCCGTCACAAGCAGCTCAATAGAGCAAGCAGCGGCAGATCAGCCAGGAAGCTGCATATCGTCTAACTGCGACGCCACAAGTGACGTCGACGCAGCTCAGGCAGTCTCCGTGCCAGATCCACGCGAGCTGGACGAGCCGGTCGTGCTGCCTCCTGCTCACCAGTCAGCCGACTCCCTACCAGACACACCACGGATGACCTCGCATGAGTCTGGATCGACTCCAATAGAAGAGGAAGCGCCGATGACCGCACGCTCGACGACGGAACACAGCAGCGAGGTCTACACGCCCGAGTTCACGTCTCCTCGTGACGCCGATGATGACGACTAGCGAAACACCGTTCGACCAGTTACATAACGTTCACCGTAATTTGAACAGTCATATAACGGTTAAGCGTTTGAAAAAGCCCCGGTCGCACTTGGTTGCAGACCGACCTTCCGTCGAAGCATTCCCAGCAGCGCCATGATGGTCTCGTGTGTTGCGGTCGTCGGCGCGTCGGTAAGACAGGCCTCCTACGTCCATGAACCGACCCAGGCGGGTGCTAAACGCACCTCCCACTGTCTGAGACGGTCGCTGCTGCACGAAGCGCTGGCGCCTTCATGCAGACTCACGTCCGCGATGCATGTCTGGTGCCCACCGCAGAACAGCCCGCTGTATCTCCGCACGTTCGTGGACGAGGAGGACCTGGGGCTGCACTACATCGCGCACGTCTCGCTCGACATTATGGAGGAGAAGCTGCGCAGCGCCGGCATCATGGGCGCGCGCGACGACATGTACCTGGGCTTCCTGGGCCCGATCGAGGACTACCGCGTGTACGTACGCCCGGATCTGTCGGTCGGTCGCCTCGTTCAGCCTCATCAAAAAGCTCACTAATAGTGAGTCACTATGGACATCTTCCGGTTCTTGTGCGACCGACTGTAACAGGTACGGCTACGTTACGAACACGTCTGTCAAGTTCGTCGCGATCCTGCAGGACGCGCCAGCACGCGAGTCGGAGCTGCGGGCGGTATGTACGAGCGACCGGTCGACCGGACGGCTTCACCGTGGCCTGGGCTTGTCCAGGACATACCGTACGCATTGCATTGCACCCACGATGGCTCTAACGGTCGGGCTGGCACGCGCAGTTCTTCTCCGAGCTGCACAAGATGTACGTGAACGCCATGGCGAACCCGTTCGCGGGTATCGGCGAGCGGCTCACGTCACCGGCGTTCGACAAGAAGCTTCAAGCGCTTGTCAAGCAGCAGACGGCCGCTTCATAGAGCGCTTAAGTGGGTTCCTCCCTTTGAGGACACTCGTCCATTTCGTTGGTGTATCGCTCACCCCTCCTCACAATTGAGTCACTTCCCAGGGTTCGATCATGATCCCACCTGTACACGTGGCTCCCCTACATGGCCAAGCTCTCCATGGACAGGTCGCCCACGGCGCTGTCCTTGGGCTCGTCTTCAAGGTCCGACTCGTCCTCGTCGTCGTTCTCCGGGTCGTCGATCTCGGGCATGGGGAAGCGCAGGATGGCGGCGACGCCGCTGACCTGGCCGAGCTTCTCGCCCGAGACGTGCAGGCTGCTGAAGAGCCGCACCTGGCCGCCGTTGTCGCGCACGCTCTCGACGAGGTCCACGTACTTCCGCCGCGTGGCCAGGTCCTGGTTCCGGAAGAGCTCGTCCGTGACCATGAGCGTCTCGATCGCCATGTTCTCGTTCGCCTTGACCACGTGCTTGTACCCGTAGTACGCGCGGTCCTGGTCCTGATGCAGCATGGAGAAGAAGTTCTCGAGGCACTTGACGTCTTCGGCCGCCGTCGTGTCCGCCACCTGCGTCTGGATCGCCTGCTCAAAGAGATGCAAGGGGATAGATCGCGTGAGCATCGATCGTTGCATCCAGTCGCAGCAGTTGAGACGGAGACGGCACTGTGTGTACCGGGTCGTTGAGCACTTCATCGAGCGCGTGCTTGTGGCCCGAGGACGCATGGCACAAGACGAACTTGGCCTTGTTCTCGAGGATGAGCTTGTCGTCCTGGCGGATCGCTGCCTCCATCATGTACTTGAAGAAGTCGTCCTTGACGAAGCCCGGGCTCGCGACTAGCACGCACTTGACCAGCTTGAAGTCAATGTGCTGCTTGACGGAGCGCACGACGTTCTCGTAGAACTTCTCGGTCGCCTTGGCGTGCGCCGTGTTGCCCGGCCGCTTCTTGGGGATGCTCAGCTCGATCTTGGCGCGGATGACCGTCATCGCGCCCTTGATCAGGCACAGGTGCGCGAGGCCCGTCTGCATGACCACGGCCGCCAGCTCGGCGCGCTTGCTGATGTCGCACGCCATGTCGATGCGCTCGAGCGACATGACGTCCCAGCAGGTCTTGCTCAGCGTAAAGTCGCGGTTCATCTCCAGGTCTAGCGTGTGGTACGCGCCGAGCTGGCTCCGTACACAAGCGCGGCAGTTAGTAGCTAGCTGGAGCTGCGCCTCGACGCGCGCTAAAAAATCTCCTGCATCGGTACTCGCGGTATTTAAGGGCAAGCGGCACGGTGCACGTACGCGGACGTGCTGACTCTCCATGGTGTTTTTGCCCTTGATGCGCAGCACGCACAGCACGGGGTCAAAATTGACTTGTTCGACCTGCGATGGGGGTAGTAGTATCAGCACAGACGCGTGAGCGCTCGCTTCCCTCGGCTCAATTAGGGCAACGCGTGGCTCCGTACCGCGATCTGAAGGGTCATGCGCATGCGCTGGCTGCTTGTGGACCCCGTCACGCCCTCCTTGACGACCTGGCGCGTGGTGATTGCGACGCCGGCGGGTGGTTAGCTGGACCAACCCGCCTCGATGATTGGTACCTACCGCGTGATGTATCGGCTCGACGGACGCGCACGCACCTTGCGCACGGTTGTGGTCTTGACCGAGTCGCCCACGTGAATCAGGTTGTACACGTGCCACATGTCCTCGGGCTCCTCGGCGCGCAGCAGCACCGAGCCCGCGCCATCCTTCTCGCTGATCTGCTTCTTGAGCAGCTTCATGATGGCCGCTCGGTCGATCTGTTCGCTCGCAATGCTTACTGTACACCGCACAGCGTCACTCAAGCGGGGTAATATAGTGACCACTAGAACTACTCCAGCACAGTGAAATGATCACATGTATGAACAATTACGCAGTCATATGACGAATGAAGGCCGGGAATCATCAAACAAATGCCAAATGCGTCCATCCACTTCAACTGCAACACGTTTCAGGGCTCTTCGCTCCGGGCGCGCTTGATGGCAGCGGAGACGTCGACGCCGCGCGACTCGCAGACGCCGAGCCCGATGGCGGACCAGTCTAAGTCGCTGCGTCCCTTGGCGCGCTCGCCCAGGAAGCGATCCATCAGCGTCGAGAGGAACGGCATGGGCACCTTGGCCTCCATCGCCATCTCGTGCGCAAGCCGCTGGTCCTTGTAGCCCAGCTCCAGCGCGAACCCGCCCGGGCGGTGGTCACGTTCCGACACGCGCTGGCCGTAGCCCTTGTAGATCGGCGAGTTCAGGAACGTGCCGCTGTAGAACTGCATGGCCTGCACGCGGTCGACGCCGTTGGCTTCGAGCAGCGACAGCGCCTCGGCCATGGACTCGATGGCCGAGGCGATCAGGAAGTTGCCGCAGAGCTTCACCGCGTTCGCGGCGCCTGGGTCCTCCGTGCTGAACGCGTACACCCCCTCGCTAGTGCACTTGAGCCACTCGCTGGCTTTGCCCACAGCGTCCGCGCTTGACCCTGAGACTACGAAGCTCGCCTGCATGGCCTCCATGCCGTCGGGTCGTGCGAAGATGGGCGCCGCAACGTACGTGGCGTGCTTCTCGCTGTGCTTCCCGTCGAGGAACCGCGACGTATCCGGGTGGATCGTCGAACAGCTGATGTGCACGGAGCCCGGCGCGAGGGCGGAGAGTAGCCCGGCCGAGCCAGTCGACTCGTCCCCCAAGACGACGCTCTTGAGCACTTCGTCGTTCGGAAGCACCGAGAAGACCGTCTGTGCTTGGGCGGCGACGTCTTCGACCGACCTGGCCGGTGCTGCGCCGAGTTCCGCCATCCTGGCGACGTTGGACGGGTTGACATCGAAGCACACGAGGGAATGCCCGGCCTTGATCAGGTTATGTGCCATGGGGAAACCCATGTTGCCCAGCCCGATGAATCCGATCCGCGGCGCGCTTGCGCTGGCTATCAAACGCCACACAGCGTTCTGTCAGCTAAGCGGCAAAAGCATAGACCGTATGTACAATGTACGCGCCTGCAACTCACCGGAGAAGAAGCGCGTGAGTGTGTTGCCTCTGCGCAGCATCAAGGCACGCGCAGCAGCAGTGGCGGCGGACATTGTGGGCGCTTCGGTTGATGCGCTCGCTGGAGATTTGCTGGGCTTGTGCCTTGCCAGGAGATTTAGGCAATGAGGGGAAGGCGGCGACTGCTCAACACTCAGCCGCACACACGCGTACGCTATCGTTGTGCGTCGCAGGCATGCATACAGAGAATGCTACACGCCGAGGCGGAGGGATGTCGCCTCTCCATCTTTCTCATCACGTGATTCCTAACCAGACCTCTTGTGAGCTACACCATGCTTACTTCAGTACATCTCATATCCAAATTCCCCGTCTATACCGATACTTTTCATTCATTTTTGTTACCTTTTGAAGTGATAAAACGACAATTAATTTTTTGTCTCACGATTTGAATTCTGGATGAGGTTTTTTACTAAAAACCTCATCATTAAACTATGCCATGTCTTTCCGCAATCGGGAGGAATGTGGAGGGGCGACGTCATGCTTCCCGTCGAGGAGCTCAAAGCCCCACAAACTGTGCTACCGGTAACCCCTCCCTACCGGTTTTTCCCCTCTCGCCACCAGTTCGGGCCAGGAAAGGACGCCATGGGCAAGCGCGCGCCGACGGGGACGGAGGCCGGGGGCGCCGCCGAGGAGCTCCCGGCCACGCCGACGACGCTGGGGGCGGCCTCGAGCGTGGCCGTGGACGTGGGCGCCGCGCACTCGCAGCCGCCGTCGGCGTCGGGGTCCACGGGGGCGCTGACGCCCGGCGGCGCGCCGGCGAGCGTCTCGGCCGTGTGGGCGTACTTTGAGAAGGACGCGCTGGGCAACTCGGTGTGCAAGTTCTGCGACCGCGTGATCAAGGGCCACCACTCGTCCAACCTGCTCTCGCACCTGCGCACGGCCGGCCGCACGGACGCGGCCCACCAGCAGGCAAACACCGTGTGCGAGGAGCACCGCGAGACCAAGCGCCACGTCAAGCGCCAGAAGATCGTGGGCCAGGCCGCCGCCGCCGCCGCGGACTTTGCCGCCTTCCCTGGCGCCGCGGGCGCGACGCAAATCGCCGCCGCTGTGGCGGCTGCCGCGTCTGCGGCCGCGCTCAAGCGGGACGGAGCCTTCTTCGGCTACTCGCCGCTTGGGACCGTTGCGAAGGAGCACCGTGACGCGTACGGCGTCCAGCCGCCGCCCGCACCCGCGCCAGCGCCGGCAGCCGTCGCAGTCAACCAGGACCAGCTGACGCAGGACCTGGCGCTCATGGCGCTGGTCGACAACCTCCCAGCGGACCTCTCCATGAAGCCGGGCATGCAGTACGTCCTTGGGCAACTGCTTGGGGACAAGCGGCCGCCGTTCCCCACGGAGGAGGCCATCACCAAGAGCATGCTCATGCTGCAAGAAAGCATGTTCCTCACCACGAAAATGGTGCTGACCCGCGCAAAGAGTGTACGTGTCGTTGCTGCAGCATCCACAAGGCGGCAGCGAGTGAGCTCACAAACGACCGTTGCGTGTTTTCTTTCTCAACATCTCAGGTTGGCGTCTCCTTGGAAACGTGGAAGCTCCCTCTGCAGTCGTTCGGCCGATCGCTGCAGTACCTTGCCGTCAAGGTGCATTTCAGCGTCAACTTTCGCGCGTTTGACGTCGTCGTGGGCTGCACGCCCATCGAAGACACCACGGCCGGCAACATTGACGCTCTGAGACTCATTCTGGACCAATACTTCGAGGTGAGTGCCGAGTTGGTGCGAGCTCTGTATCAGATTGATTCAGTCCCCTAACGCTTCATTCCACTTCCCAGCGAATCGGTATCAAGGACAAGGTGATTGTGTGCGTCACGGATGACCTGCCGTTTGGGAGCAACGACACCGGCAGCCCCGACAAGCGCGAGCTGACGACCCACGACCTCCCGTCGCTCTTCGTGCTGTCCAACTTTGATGGCCGCGTCGTGGGCGCCATGGACATTTCACAGAGCACGGCCTTGCTCACCTCGGCAGTCCAGTTGCTGCGCCGCAGCCTGCACAAGGAGGTGTTTGCGGCCTCATTCCCCGAGATCGTGGCGGCCATGGACGACTTCGGCGCTCGGTTCACGAGCAACATCGACGCGCTTGCTGCGCTCAACCGCAAGCACCCGTCGTTGACCGTGCAGTTCGATACGTCCGTGTCGGCGTTATCGTACTACGAGTTCCTGAGACATCTGCACATGCACTTCGCCGACGTGGAGGAGATCTCGCACGCGTACATGATCGAGTTCCTGCCGCTCCAGGCCGCGCAATGGCTTGAGTTGATGATGAAGAAGCTCCGGGCGTTTACGCGCTACGCCGAGGCGCTGGAGGGCGAGAAGCGCAAGAAGACGGGCAGCGACAAGGAGATCAACAAGGACGGCGTCTCGAGCATCTCTACAATCGCGGCGGCGCTCGTGAGCTACACGGAGAAGCAGGCACAGGCTTCGCCAGAAGGCATCCCTGCCCACCTCGTCCCCGCGGCTTGGAAGTCGCTCTTCGAGGGCATTGGCAAGCGGCTGCGCGAACATTTCCTCGCGATCCCCTCGCTTTGCTTCGCGGCCACTCTGCTCGACCCTCGTTACAAGAACCGCGAGTACTGCTACGTGCAGCCAAAGGAGAACTGCGAAGCTGGCAAGAAGTTCATTCGGCGTCTGTTCACGCTGTCGGCCGAGGACGACGGCTGCGATGGCGGCGAAGCATCCACGGACACGTCTGCAGGCGCAGGCACGTCCTCTTACGACGATCTCATGAAGGCGAATGGCCTCGCCGGTGCAGGCGCCCCCACTGCTGGGGCTGAAGCTGACGACCAAGGCAACGATGAGACCGAGGAAGAGGAGGATGAGGAGGAGGACGACCTGCTCTCGCATCTCCCGTCCGCGTCGAGAAAGTCGTCGCTGCAGTCCGAGAACGACCTCGTGACGACATGGGAGAAGGAGCTGACGGCTTTCCTGAGCGTCCCCGTCGCCGACCGGGACGTCGACCCGCTCCTGTGGTGGAAGTCCAACCAGCTGCGGTTCCCGCTGCTCGCGCCGTACGCCGAGATGGTGCTCTCGCTCCCCGCCGCAGCCGCGAGTGGCCAGCGCGTGCGCGACGGCGTGCACCAGGTTCTCGCGCGCACGGCCGGCCCTGCGCCGGAGCGCTCGCTGTCGAGCAACCCGGCGCTGGTGGAGGCGTACCTGTGCTTCCAGAAGAACCGCGAGTACGCGCTCGAGTGGTTCAAGGGGACGCCCACCGCCGCCTCCGCTTCGGCCGCGGCGGCGACCAGCGCGGCGTCGACGGGGATGTCCACGGCCTCGACGGCGGTGCTGGCTGGCGTCGCGGACGCCCACGCGCACGCTGTCGCCCTCGCCGCCGAGATGGACGCCGGCGCGGCCAGCAGCTTCAAGCACATTGAGAATGTCTAACTGAGCGAATCGCGTGTATTTTGTGTCGATATGCGCGCGACTCTGAGCCTGACCAGCCTCCGCGTCGAGCGCCCGTGTGTGCAGTGTGATGCGTGCTGCTCCATCTCTTCCATCTCTATCGCCGGCGTCCTGGCCAGCGTATCGCTGTCCTCACTGGGCCGTCGCCGGCTGCCGCAAGAACCGCTCGCCGTGCGCGTTGGTGGCCTCGGCGTTGCGCAGGAAGGCGCCGAGCGCGCCGAGGTAGCCCTCGTGCTTGCAGAAACGCGCCTGCGTCGTGCCCTTGGACCAAAAGTTGATGGCGTACGCGAGCATGCGCGCCGAGATTCGGTTGTGGCGCAGAAAGTTCCCGACGAAGAAGATGTGCTTGGTCCGGAACAGACTTGAGTTGAGGAAGGCCACCTGGCCGATGTTCTGCGTGATCATGACGAGAAGCGCGCGCGCCACATCAGCGTCGCTCACGCCCTCGCGCGGGCGCGTCATCATCTTGCCGAAGCTGCTCGCGACCGTCGTGGCCGGCAGCCCGAACTTGTCGTACGCGCCGCCGTAGATGTCGCCCACGAGCATGTCGACCGACTGGTTGGACCCGTGCACGCACAGGTCGAGCGCGTCGTCGAACGACTGGCAGGCCGTCAGCAGGCGGCAGAGCCCCCAGTAGGTGCCGCCGCCGATGCTGCTGCCGCTCACGCGCTCGTAGTCGTTCGGCCCGCGCACGTACAGCACGCTCACGCCCGAGCCGATGCTCACCATCTGCCGTCATGCATGCAAAAGGTACAAGGCACACGGCACAAAGCACAAGGCAGCGCCAGGCGCCACATCAGCGTCGGTTGCTGCTTTGGAGAGGGCCACGGCACGCATGGACGCACCAGGTACGGGTAAATGTTCTCGTCGACGTCGTACTTGATGATCTTCATGCGGGAGGCCGAGAGGGAGCTCGCGTCCACGTCCTGCACGTCGCCATAGCACGTGAGCCGTGACGGAGAGTCCCGCGTGCGACAGCCGAGGACAGAGCGCGCGCTGGGCGCTATACCTCGAACGTGTACACCTCGTCCGGCACGGTCGTGAGCAGCAGGTTGAGCCCGAGGATGGTGCAGTCCATCTCGTCGTACTTGTCCAGGTCGATGGCCGCCATCTCGGCAAACAGCGGCGCGTACTGCATGGAGAGGTAGGTAGAAGCACACGACCACCACCGTCAGTTCTCGAGCGCCAGGGTAACCGCGCAGCTACGAGCTGCAGCCAGACCTTGTGGGCGCCGCCGCCGGTGCATGGCAAGGTGCGCAGCGACTGGTTGATGCCCGTGTTGGCGATGAACTCGATGGCCTCGCGCGTCTTACTGCTCTCGAACCGGATGAAGTGCAGGAACTGCAGGCAGCAAGCAGCAGCAGCGCATGAGTGACGGACGGATTGACCAAGGTGCTGCTGTTCCTCCCCCACAGTAGCCACGCTGCATGCCTATAGCGAGGAGGACTCACCCCACCGAGCTGCTTGGAGTGGATGCGCAGCCGCACGTCGTGCACGCCGGTGCGGCCGAGCGTCTCGCTCTGCTGCAGGATCCGGGTCATCTCGCCCACCGCGAGGTCGTGCGAGGCCGAGCGCGGCCGCTTGCGGTGGTCGCCGGCATCCTTCTGCTCGAAAAAGACGATCTTGGCGAGCGTCCCGCCAATGTCCAGGCCGAAGCAGTGCCCCAGGTCGGACCTGCGGGTCGGTCGGTGCCGCCACCGCATGCATCACCACCATACCCGACAGCCCGTGTGAGACCCACCCATGTCGAGACCCACGTCGAGACCCACGCCGATCCGCCCGCGCAGTGATCGTCCTGGACCCCATCCATCCAGGCCACGCACGTACGTACGTCTTGGAGAGCTTCTTGTGCGTGACGCGCTGCCGCCACTGGCGGTGGCGCTCGCGCTTGCGGCGCACGCAGAAGAGCACGATGGACGACGAGAAGAGCAGGAAGCCGCTCGCGACCAGCGCGCGCTCCGCGGCGCCAGCGCCGCCGCCGCCATCGGTCCGGCCGATCAGCGACGTCATCGGTGATGATATCGTCATCGACTCGGAGCCGCTGACCCAGCTTATCCGGGTCAGGTCAGCTTGTTCTCATCCAGTACATGTCGCAATTGATTGGTCAAAAATAGGATTTGTTTTAGCCAATGACAAGATGCCAGTCGGATTGTCTATCGGGAATCCAGAGTCTGGATTCCAGTCTCTCCAAGTCGGGGACTCAACTACTGTACCGGTAATCACTGAGAGTGCACACTTTGTAGACAATGCAAACCTCACTACTGTATATAGTTCTGTAGTGGGTGCGTATGGAGTGGAGCTGGCAGCGTTTCGTTGGCCACAGCCAAGGGGATGTGAATTGAAGGAGCGATTCCGGGTTCTAAGTGGACACGAAACGCATTCTCTTTGTCGATGCTAGACAATCAGATCCCGTCGACAATGCGATCTGATTGTCGTGCGATGGTGCATGAAGTGGTGTACAAGTCAGATTTCAAGCGTCCCAAATCTAATATTGAGGCAACATGCGATGTCAGCATTGACAGCAAAGATTGCGCAGGCACTCAGCTGAGCGGCAGGTCACGCGACAGCTGAAGGCATACAAGTCGATAGCTCTTGATACAGTAGCAAGACTACGCGTGTAGCACATCAGATGAAAAGGTCAATGCGCAAAGCCAGACCAGATACAATTTTCTCGACTAATTGGATGGAAATCCAGATGGCACTTGTTGCTGCACCCAACTGATGAGTGTTGGTCTGTCCGTGTTCTGTACTTAGTGCCCAACTCCTGCCCAGCTCGTGCCAAACTGACCCAACTATCAAATGTATTGGTGCCAACCTTCGTCAATTATATATACATTAATATACGATGAAATATACACGACGGATAGTCGATATCAGCTGGCCACTCACGCATTGGCGGACTTTCCAACAGTCGTAAAGTTCTCAGCTTGGCCCGCGTGGTGTCTAAGAGAAAAAATAACTCGTTGCAGTGCTCGCTTCGCTCGCTCGCTTATATTGCCCCGCCTAACCGGCGGGCGTTGGCATCGGCATACAATCATAAATGAGTCTCGCGCTCGCTCCGCTCGACCAAAAAGTTGGCGCCGGCGGGACTCGAACCCGCGCCAAAAGATTGGGCGTGTGCCACTCCTACCATTGACCAATCTGGCTTGTGGCATGTGGTGTCTATGTTGCCCAATACAAATGCATATTTGTAGAGTATGTATACGACTATACGCACCGTCCGCACGTGCATCAACGCTCATCAGCTGGTCGCAGGATCCACTCCCAATCCAGGTATTTTCCAGGATTCTGTAATTCTATCTATACAAACATCAACTTTATTCATATTCGGCAAAAACAGAGAAAACTCTTTTTTGCCAAAATATCCCAACCTCGCACGAACCCAGGTTGCAAACGTCCTGTCGTTTGATCGCGATGTGGTGGGAACTTCCCAACAAATCGGCTGTGACTTGCTGTCATTCACGTTCACTATGTGTGTTGGACTGGGGCGTGGATTCCTTCGGAGCGAGAAGCGCGCCGGCCATTGCTCAACTTGCCGCGGACAGCGCAAATCCATGGCCCCACAAGTGGCGAACGCAATGCCCATGTCCTTCCCTACGACGCCGACCAGCTGCGGGTACGCACTGCCTCGCCGGTGGCCCGTCAGCGCGCCGATCGCGACGGCCGCGCAGTACAAGATGGACATGGACGCCGTGCAGCAGTACATCCAGCAGCACGTGCAGCCGGAGGACGCGGCGTACCTGCTGGGCGTGAACGACGCTCGCTCGCAGCAGTGCTACGAGGAGATCCAGTCCTTTCTGGTGCGCAAGCTCCAGCTCGAGAAGGCGCGCGCGGCGCAACAGGCGGCCGCGGCGGGCGAGAGCCGCGTGGGCACGCCCTCGGCCGCCTCGGACCGCGGCTTGCTGCGCAACCTGGACGAGTACCTGAACGAGCTGGACCCAACGCTCTTCGCGGACGGAGCGGCGCCGCGGACGCCAGTGAGCGGGCGTCACGCCGCCGCCGTCAGCGTGCCGGCCGGCGCGAGCTACATCCACCGGAAGCAGGAGGACGCCAAGCTCGCTCGTGGGATGCGGCCGTGCCTGTCGTCCGAGAACCTCGCGGCGACCTACGCACCGCGCGCCACCGGCGCCTACAAGCGCATGCGCTCGCTGTAGGAGCCAGGAGGCGATGAGCAGTATGTTAGAACGTAGACTATCGTCGCACGGCGGCGATCGCCCTCCCCCAGAGGAGGGGGCGCGAGCTGCGCAGTAATATAGTAGCGGAGGTCGAAAGCGATCCCTTTACAGAACGCAACACTTACCCCATTCTCCATGAGAGCTCGCTTTCAATCGTTCTGTACATCTTCATGATCCATAGAAACATACTGAACGTTAAATCAGTATTTTTATCCATAACATGGAGATGATATATATATATTCCATAAGAAGCTTGTACTGAATTAGAAATTGCTAAACTATACATCTGTATACACGGTCCATCGCTTCTTTGCCGCGCTGGAGTTTGGCGCCCGCCCCCACTCTCCGACCCAACGCCCCACTCGCCTCCATGCGCTCCGCCGCCGCGCCGCCCGCGGACGCCGCGCGCGCCAGCGACAAGGTACGTGCCTCCTCTCTGCTGTTTACAGTACCCACTTCCGCGCCGCCGCTCGCTCGCGCCCTCCGCCCCTCGCTTTCCCTTCCAACACAATCATTCCGAGCGAGAAGGGTTACTGGATTCTCCGCGTCTATTTCGACGTTGGCGAGCCGGCGCCGCCGCCGCTTCCCCCTTCTTGGGCGTGTGGACCGTTCGCTAAGCTCTGTATCCGCTGCGCTACTGTGAAACGCAGGCGGGAGGCAGGCGGTCGGCGCCGCCCAAGGACGCGTGGTTGAACGCCATCATGAGCAAGGCGCGCGCGCCGGCGGCCGGGAGCGCCCCGCCGCCGCCCGCTTCCGCCTGGAACCCGCCGGGCCAGGCTAGCTCTCGACCCGCGGTGGCGCCGCCACTGTGGCAGCTCACTCGCCCTAGAAGCGAGTATACAAAGCAGGCGCCGGCGCTGCCGTACGAAGACGTCGAGGGCGAGGGCGAGAGCCACGGCGCGAGCGCCGAGCCGCGACACGCGCGGAGCCCGTGGCTGGCGGAGGCGTGCGCGCAGCAGGCCGCGCTGGACGACGGCGCGCTGCGCAAGGCCTTCTCGGCGGCGGTGCAGGCGATGGTGGACGAGCAGGACTGCTGCTTCATCGCCAAGGGGTTGTGCCACCTGTGCGGCGTGAGCGAGAACCACTTCGTGCCCGTCGTCAACTTCTGCCCCGACGCCAACGCCGGGCACTCGCTCTGCCGCGAGCACCTGCGCAGCATCTACCGCGTGCGCACGGAGGACCTGTTCGCGGGCAGGAACCGCCCCATGGCCAGTCGCCGGGCGCTCAAGTGCATGGTCTGCAGCCGCACCTGCCCCTGCTCCATGTGCGTGCTCGAGAAGAACCACGAGATCAACCGCTTCCGCCGCTGGCTGCGCGAAGAGCAGCAGCTCTCGACGACAAGGAATGAGGCTCAAGGCAGCGGCAATGGCCACCCGCGAGGCGGCAGCGTCCCGAGCAACCCGCCGCCAGTCGAAGACGACGGCCGGTGGCGGATGGACGCCCATCTACTTGCCAGCAGGAAGCAGACCACCAGCGACCACGCCGGACAGTATTACGGCGACGACAAGTCGAGGCAAGCAGAAGGCAAGGTGGCGACGCCCGTGGCCGCGCACGGCCCGAAGCGCGCAGCCAAAGAGACGCTGCCTCCACTGCGACCGCCGGCCACGGAGACTGAGCGGGGCCAGCCGTCTCCGAGCCTCAGCACTCGGTTCGCCGGTGACAAAGGGCGTGGGCGCTCTCCTGTCGGGGGCGCCGCGTCGCCTGCTCTCGTGCCGTCGCCGTCCGCCTCGCACGTGATCAACTGCGCCGAGTCGGAGAAGTCGCTGGTCCAGCTCTTGACGACGCTCAACCAGTCTGCAGGAGACCACAGTACCCCCGAGAGCAAGGCGCCTTGCCCCTACGACGCCAGTGCGCGCGGGCCGTCGCCGTCCGATACTAGGCAGCAACGGAGGCTCGTGGTGGACACGCGTCTGGCGAACAATGACGCGCCGCCGGCGAGGGCAAGCGAGCGAGCAGTCAAGCGCAAGCGCGTCATTCAAGAGCGAAGCGAGAGCGATGACGACGAAGACGACGACGACGACGGGTACGAGGTCGTCGAGAGCCCTGGCGGGACCTTGGTGTCGGCCCGGAGCAACCGAGCGAGCAGGAAACCTCAAGGAGACTATAGCAGCGAGGACGACGCGCCGCTCTGGCCTCCTCGAGCGGGAAAGGAAGCTGCCCGAGGCTCCAAGACGTCGGGGGCGAAGAAACCAGCCCGGCCCAAGGCAGCACACGGCGCAAGTACCGACGACGCTTCGTTGAGGGCATCGCCGTCGTCCTCGGCGTCGTCCGTGTCGAGGAAGCGAAAGTCCAGCGGCGCGGAGCTGGAGATGGCGGCTGCCGATCGAAAGAACCCACGCGGCGCCAAGTCTTCGCCGGCGAAATCCTCCGCGAAAGACGCCCGAGCGAAGAAGGAGAAGCGGCGCGGCGTGGCTCCGCACCGCCAGCACCAGGACGCGGACGAGGCCGAGAGCGACCTCGACACGAACCTCGACTACTGCGAGGTGTGCCAAGCCATGGGCGACCTCGTGTGCTGCGACAAGTGTCCGCGCTCGTTCCACTTGGCCTGCCTCGGCATGAAGGAGAGCGACCTGCCCGAGGGCAACTGGCAGTGCGACGAGTGCAGGAAGCCGTCGCACTTTGAGGCGTTCGCGCGCAAGGTCGACATCCAGCCGAGCGTCTTCACCAAGTGCGCCCAGATCGTCAAGTGCCTGAAGGAGCACCCGTTCTCCAAGCCCTTCTTGACGCCCGTGGGCGACGTGCCGAACTACCGGGAGATCGTCCAGCAGCCCATGGATCTGTCCACGGTGGCGTCCAAGCTCAAGCGCAACGCTTACGCGGTCGGCAGCGCGACCAAGGGGCTCAACCTGGACGCGTTCGCGAGCGACGTCCGCCTGATCTGGTACAACTGCAAGCTGTTCAACGACGACGGCTCTGGGATCACTCGCGCCGCCGACGAGCTGGCCGCAGGCTTCACCATGCTGCTTGACCTGGTCAAGAAGAAGCTCCCACCCGTGAAGGCGGCGGCCGTGCCCGCGCCAGTGAGCGCCGAATCAAAGGAGCACGAGGCTCACGCTGATCCCCAGGCGGAGCCGTCTCCAGTTTCCTCCATAGAGAAGGCGAAGAAGCCGGCGGTTGTCGAAAAAACTGCGGTGGACAAGGAGACCGCGAGCAAGGGGAGCGACGAAGGTGCGTCTTCGGCGGAGCCAGTGGCCAGTGACGAGGTCAGGGCGACTTCCAAGTCCCATTCATCGACGGAGGAGACGGGTCCAAGCGGAGAAATCAAGAGCTAGAGACGTCGCGGATCTATATTTGTAAGGCACGGCGCTGGGGCGGAGCACGAGCAGAGACGCTCGAGTGGAAGGCGGTGAGTATAAATACTCGCGCGCGCTCTCTCTTGGAGCTGCTCTAACTTTAGTGAGTCGAGGCATGCGCGGGCAAAGGTGGTGGTGGTGGTGGTGGTGGTGTCTATATCCAACTCTTGGACTGGGAACGAGCGCCTCGCCGAGCAGCATCCGCAGACTTGAACGGCGACTGGCAGCTCGGTGACCATGGACTTGGCGCTGGAAGAGGAAGGCGCGCAGGTGACGGCGGTCACGTCCTTCGATGGCGACTTCCCGCCGAACAACATCCTCGACGGGTACGTTACGTTATACGATGCGCGTCTGTGCTTGGCCAAAGGCTGGGGCGGTACACCTAACGAAGGTGGTGGTGGCAAACGCAGGGACCAGTCGACCAGGTGGCTGACGACGGGCAGCTTCCCGCAGGAGGTGATCGTGCAGCTGTCGACCACGGCGTCGGTCTCTCGCGTCAAGACGTGGACGACGAACGCCAAGGAGATCGAGGTCGAAGCGTGCGCGGGCCCCACGCCGACCAAGTGGGAGAAGCTCTTCGACGCGAGTCCGTCCTCGCTCTCTCGCTCCGTGTCGTCGCTATGTGGTGTGGTGTTGCCGAGCTGACGGAAACACGGCGGTGGGTATCGGTGGGTGGCGCAGAGATGGGGGAGAACGATGGCAACCTGCAGCTTGGGAGCGAGACGATCAAGCCCGTCGACGCGTCCTTCGTCAAGCTGCGCATCCTGTCAGGCTGGAGCGACTTTGTCGCGGTGCACCGCGTCAGCGTGGAGGGCTCGACTTCGCGGCGGTAGACCCAGAGATTGAGGGTATTGGGGAGGCCGGGAATGGTAGCCCCCGCGTGTCGCTAAGCATCTCCTTCTACTGCAGTATGAGAAATGACAGCATGCATCTCTATCACCTTGTCGATCGCCATGGCGTCCGAAGTCTGGGCACGCTCATGCTATAGCATCAGCTACTTACTACTTCTTGGTGAAGAAGGACGTGAGCGACTTCATGCCCGTGCGGTCGACGTTGGCCAGCTTGCTCTTCTTCTTGGTCGCGCTGTCGCCGGACGCACTCAAGCGCTTCGAGGAGCCCTTCTCCAAGCTCTGGCGGCGGTCGAAGCGGCTAATGTCACTGAGGGAAGCGCTGGCACTGACCGCTTTGCCCGGCGTCTTGGGCGCCACTTCCTCCTCTTTGATGCTGCTCGGCATTGGAGGTATCAATCAGCAAGTGTTAGAGGACATGTGGTGAGGATGGCATAAAGCGATTGATAGACGTACGCAAAGGCAGTGTACAGCGTCGGGATCCACTCGGTGGGCAGGTAGTCGCCGATGGTGTCGATCGCGTCGCGTCGATGGCGCGCAGTGACTTCGACTGCTACCTTCGCTTCGCTGTCGATCGCTGGAGGCCCGTCAGAAAGCAGGAAGCGCTGATCAAAGGCAGAATTCGCGGCCATGGACTTGCTCCTCGCCTCCTCCTCCTGCGCGGCGAGCGTCCACGCGACACGCTCCACCTAGAGACGCCGCATCAGCATCTATTGTGAACCGATTGGTGGCCGAAGCAGCTACCTTCACGTGTGTACCTTGGCGTGTAGCCACTTGAGGATCTTGGGCTCGCTCGCTTTGACGTACATACTAGCCAGCGAGTCGTCGTCATCGCCCGTTGGCTGGACGTCGCATATCGACTCGACACGCGCGGGCGTCAGAGCGCTGACGCCGAGCAGCCACGAGTTGTGCTGCTGCGCGGCGAGGTCTTCGACGCTCATGAAGCGCGCGCGCTGGTCCCAGACGTAGGAGAGCAGCACGAACAGCGGATCCATCGGCGAGAAGACGACGAGGCTACCGTCTTGCTGCACGTCGTTGGCTACGAACCAGCTGCGCGAGCCCTCGGGCGGCTGCACGCGCTGCATCTCGAGCAGCGACGCGCCGCCACGGGCGACGGCAAGCTGCCGCCGGCGCGTCTTGTCCTTCTCCACGCGCGCTGACCATGTAACCACCGTCAGCAGCGGCGCTTCGGTCGCGTCGGCGTGGAAGCGCTCGAGCTCTTCGGCCGCCGCTTCGGTCGTTGGCAGCACAGCGAGCAGCTTGCGCCCCATCGTCTGAAAGTGGGCCGAACTTCAGTATCAATGCCAGAGTGATGGTTTCAATGTCGTTTTGGCGCGAACGCTCGGTGGGGTACAAGCGTTAGCGCCAAAATTTGCTTGGTTACGATCGGCTGTAACCCATAATCAATCCAAATATAATATGTTGTGGGTGTCCACGTCCTCGAAAATAAGACCCGCAGCTGGAGGGCAACAACGTAACTTGTCATTAGCGAACGGAAGGACGGGCACGCGAACCGTGCCTTGGCGCCCGAGCCATTGACCTTTGTGCGCGCTTCCAGCACTCTGAGAGGCGGCGCCATGACGGGGAAAGGTGTGCGCATGTGCTAATTACTCTGCGTAGTTCGGGCGGCGTCTTGCGGCTGGGTTCTGACGAGTGGAGTGCGTCCGTTGCGCTCGTTCTTGCGATCGGACTCGACAGCGAAGCAGCAACGCTCCATCACGTACGCCTCGCGCGCAAGACTGCACAACGAATTGCATCACGAATGGGTGCTCATGCTATCGATGCGCTTGACAATGCGTGCGGCAGGTCGTTCTTTGGTGCGGGTGCGACGACGCCAGTCAAGACAAACAAGCGCAAGGCGCCGGCCAGCGATGACGAAGACGACGCGCCGGCCAAGACCCCTGAGATCAAGAAGCCGACGAGGAACAAGGCAGCGCCCAAGGCCAAGGAGTCTCCGCGTGCGAATCGCAGCCGGAAGCCGAGCAAAGCGCCTGTGAAAGAGCAAGAGGAAGCGGTGGACGAGGCGATGAAGGACGCCGTGGAGGAGGCGGAGAGCGAGCAAGAGCCGTCTCCCCACGTCGACAGCGACGCTGCGGAAGAACCGATGGAGCCAGCGACGCCCTCGCCCGCTAGAACCAAGACCAAGCGTGCGTTAAGGCTGCGTCATTCCGCCTACTACTGCTGGACGATAGGACTACCGTCGCTAACGCCGCGAGTGTTTGTGCGAGTGCAGCGGGCCGCCGCCGCCTTCGACAGCGCGTCGTCGACGACGAAGACGATAGCGACACGGACCTGCCGCTTACCGGCTTCCAGACACCTAGCAAGAGCGCGATGGCGTCCAGCGGCGAGGTGATTGACGTCTCGTCATCCCCTTCCCCGACCAGATCGCCTCCAGCAAAGCGCACGCCTCGAAAGGCTGCGACGCCTAGCAAGATCGAAGTCGATGATAACGACGGCGACGATGTCGCAGCCGACGAACCAGCGGTGGAAGAGGATGCTGGAGATGCAAACAAGGCCGATGCAGACGAGGAGAAACCAACGGCGGAGTCCAAACAGCTGAAGGAGTCGCCGACGAAGAAGCCAGCAAAGCCCTCAAAGCAAGCCGCCAGCTTCTTCTCTACAAATGGCACGGCCAAATCGGAGGGCGAGAAGAAGCAGAAGAAACGCGACGCCAAGGCGAAGAGCAAGACTGCGGGCGCGGAGAACGATAGCGCCACTAGCGACACAGCGACCGAGATCACGGGCTTTGTCCCGTACACCCGCTTGGCATCGCTGTTCGCCAAGATCGAGGCGATCTCGGCGCGCTTGGAGATCCAGGAGCTGCTCACGCTCTTCTTCCGCGATGTGATCCGCAACGCGCCCGGCGACCTGCTCGCGTGCGTCTACCTGTGCGTGTGCACGGACCTGGCGCCGCCGTTCGAGAACCTCAAGATCGGCATCGGTGACGCCATCTTGATGAAGGCCATCGGCGAGGCGACGGGCACGAACCTCAAATTCATCAAGGAGATGTACCACAAGGAGGGCGACCTGGGCAAGGTCGCGCAGAACGCGCGCTCCAAGCAGCACACGCTGTCGTTCGCGCCGGTCGCCGCGCCCAGCGCCGCCGCCGCTGCCGCGAGCGTGCTGAGCGTGCAGAGCGTCTTTGACCAGTTCGTCAAGATCGCCAAGATGACGGGCAACAACTCGCAGCAGCAGAAGTGCAGCATCATCAAGGGGCTGCTGGTCAAGTGCGAGAAGGACAAGAAGGCTTTGGGCAGCGCCAGCGCCAGCGCCGAGGGCGCCAAGTACATTATCCGCGGCCTGCAGGGCAAGCTGCGCATCGGACTGGCCGAAAAGTCCATCCTCATTTCGCTCACGTACGCCTTCATGCGCGAGAAGGACCGCAAGGACAAGGACAAGCAGCAGCAGGCGCTCGCGCACGTCAAGAAGGCCTTCTCCGAATGCCCGAGCTACGACGCGCTGGTCGCGGCGTTCCAGTCCGTCCAGCAAGAGGCGCGCGCGGCGGACGAGGCGGACGAGGCGTCGCCGTTCCTCAAGCTCGGCGACCTGGCCAAGGTGGCGGACAAGTGCGTGCTGACGCCCGGGACGCCCGTGTCGCCCATGCTGGCGCGGCCGACCAAGGCCTACGCCATGGTGTTTGACCGGTTCGAGGGCAGGCCGTTCACGTGCGAGTACAAGTACGACGGTGAGCGCGCACAGATCCACATGCTGCCGATCGAGGCGGGCGGCGCGGAGAGCCAGGTGGCCATCTTTTCTCGCAACTTTGAGAACTCGACCGAGCGGTTCCCGGACGTCAAGCTGCAGCTGCTGCGTGCGCGCAAGCCGGGCACCATCCAGAGCTGCATCGTGGACGCCGAGGTGGTGGCGGTGGACCGCGCGAGCCACAAGCGGCTGCCGTTTCAGGTACTGAGCACGCGCTCGCGCAAGAACGTCAAGGTGGAGGACATCAAGGTGCCCGTGTGCATCTACGCGTTCGACCTGCTCTTTTTGAATGGCGAGCCGTGCCTGACGATGCCGCTGGGCAAGCGCCGCGAGCTGCTGCGCTCGCTGTTCGCGCCCGTGCCCGGCGAGTTCGAGTTCGCGGCGTCCATCGACGTGGCGCCCGACGCGGCGTTGGCCAACAAGGACGACGCTGAGGCGCTCGAGCTGGCCGTGTCGACGGTGCGCAACTTTCTGGAGCAGGCGGTGCGCGACAACTGCGAGGGACTCATGGTCAAGACGCTCGAGCAGGAGGCGACGTACGAGCCGGCCAACCGGTCGCACAAGTGGCTCAAGCTCAAGAAGGACTACCTGGACGGCATTGGCGACTCGACCGACCTCGTGCCCATCGGCGCCTTCTACGGGCGCGGCAAGCGCACGGGCGTCTACGGCGCCTACCTACTGGCGTGCGTCGACCCGGACACGGACATGTTCCAGCCCATCACGAAGCTCGGCACGGGGCTCTCGGACGAGCTGCTCAAGCAGTTCCACGAGCAGCTGCAGCAAAAGACGGTGCCGACCGCGCCCCGCGAGTACGCGCTGGGCGACGGCGCCACGATCCGCCCGGACGTCTGGTTTGAGCCTAGCTGCGTGTGGGAGATCCTCGGCGCCGACCTGTCCATCTCGCCCAAGTACACGGCCGCTATGGGTCTCGTGGCGCGCGACAAGGGCATCTCGCTGCGCTTCCCGCGCTTCCTGCGCGTCCGCGACGACAAGACGCCCGCCCAGGCCACCAACGCCGCGCAGGTACGTCTCACCCGCTCACTCGCTTGCTTAGGATGCTGTCCGTGATGTTGGTGCTGACTCGCTGACCTATTTGTCGTTGGATGATTGATGCGATGTGATGGCTGCTGCGTGTACAATGAACGCGGCGCTGGACCGTTAGATCGCCGACCTGTACCGCGCGCAGGGCCTCGCGACCGTCTCGGGAGGCGCCGAAGACGAGGACGACGACCTGCTCATCTAGCTAGACCCGCTGTCAAGGCTGGCTCTGGGTCCTATCGAGGGTCCAGCCCCCATCCGTCGAGGCGGTGGCGAATGGCGTGCCCCGTATTGCAGTACGACAACGAACGATGCTCCTATTGATACAGGCGGGCTTGCTACCTTTGGTATCCTCCTCAAGTGCCGGTACGCTTGGCCGGTTGGAGGCCGACGGCAGTGCCCTCGCCCTCGCTCTCGCCCCCGGCGCTCACCACGCGGCGCAGGCGCACGGCGAGGGGCTCGTCGCCTTGCCGCGCCGGCGCCGTGGCCTCGGGCTCGGAGGCGGCTCGGCGCAGCAGCAGCGGCGAGAGCGACGCGGCGTGGGGCAGCGCCCAGGGGAACTCGCGGTGCAACGTGGCGCAGAGGCGGCAGGCGGACTCTCGGCGGCGCGCGCGGCACAGGCGGAAGTGGCGCAGCAGGCGCTTGGCCTGCGCGCACGACACGTGGCAGCGCCCTTGCGGCAGGAAGCACTCCTGGCAGTGGTCCAGCACGCCGCGCGCCACGCCGCAGTGGCGGACCAGGCAGCCGCCGCGTGGGGCGGCGGTGCCGGCGGCGGCGTCGCCCCTGACGCGGCCCTGGCAGCACTCGCGCGCGTGCAGCAGCAGCGCCAGCCGCGCCGCCAGGTCCCGCACCGTGCGCTCGTCCGCCTCGTCCAGTGTTCCTGTCGCTTCGACGACGGTCGTAGTCGCTGGGGTCGAAGGGCGCGCGCGCGTGAGGGACGGCAGCCGCGCCAGCGACGGCAGCGCCTTGGTCTCCACGGGGCTCAGGCGGAGCGAGCGGCTAGGGGCGGACGCGTGGGGCAGCGGGGCCGCCAGCTTGAGGGGGAGGGGCGGTGCCAGGTGCGGGAGCTGCAAGCGCGGCCGGTGGTCGAGCGCCATGCCCAGATAGGTCGTCGCTCGTCAGTTGGTGCTCAGCAGCACAGTACGCTTGGGTGGGTGGGGGGGGCGGGGATACCAGACGGAGGCGCCTGGTTGTCGTCGAGCGGCAAATGCGCGAGTGAGGGACGAGACCTTTCTCGATCGTCTCACCCCAACCCACATACTGTGCATACATACAGACAGACAGTAGTAGCCTTGCTGCTCCTTTCGAGAGCGAGGGAGGGGCGAGGATCACGGCGATGGGGACGGACGCGGCAGATCCCATGTAGAAGTTGCGGCGGTCGCGTGCCGCCGCCTTTACGTCAAGGAAAAGTACCAATGCATGGTCCTGTGATTGAACACCACCGGCACTGCAGTTATTTATGGGAAGACGTGACGTACTATTGGATGGATTGAGGAAGCACACTGTCTTTTCCAACTCACAGTCCATCGTAGGACACTAGTGCTTTGGAGACTCCAGCTGGGAGGAAGATAGCGATGAGCGGGATGTGAGCGGCACGTGGACAGTCAGTTCTCATGCTGTGCACTGGCATTGGCATACGAAGTGTTCATACACGCTACGCCACTGCGCTCAGCCTCCACCTGCCGGACACGATCGAAAGCACTGCCACACGGCGTAGAAGGCGGACGGCCGCATACGGAGGAAAAATCCACCACGGAATGGTCATCACGGCCGGCGTCATCCGCCCGTTGATTAGCTTACCGGACACCGCCACCGAGCTTCTGCCGCAGGGGTACCCCCCCACCCCCCCCCCACCCGCGACCTTGAGCATCCATGACAATCGCGCCTTTACCTCCCCACCGCGATCTTTGAGGCGACGACGAGTCGGCGGCGGCGACCAACCGACGCTGCGGACGCGACCGCGCGAGATTACGAAGAGCACGTACCGACCGAGTGCCTTGCGTCCGTAAACTCGCAGTCCTTTGTAATATGCATACAGTATCGAAGAAGCCTCGAGGGTGCGCGCTTGCTTGCCATGCACAGCCGGGGCACCCGGTAGAACCGGACCCAAAAGCCCAAAAGGAAACCTTATTTACGTACATCCATGCGTAGTTGTAAATATGGAGTGTTGAAGTGACACATTATCCGTAAATAAACCTGGAGGCGCAATGCAATACGTATATTCAGAGTTCTCGGGATGAAAGGCAATGCAATGCAATGCTGACAAACCGCGCCGCCTTGAATGGGGGCGTCGCAGTCGACTGCAGGCCCTGAATCCATAGTGGGACGCAGCTATTCCGTCGCTCCGATTGGTGTGCGCATAGTGTGTGCGCGTGTCGCCGTTGGCGGCCGTTTCCCTCGCTCCCATGTCCGAGTTGACGCGAATAGCTCTGATTCCCGCCCGCCCGTCCAACCGACCGACCGCGCGCAGACGGCCGCGATGGCGCGGGGGCAGCCATGGACGGACCGAATCCCGGCGGACGACGCGTCCCGCCGCGGGGAGCAGCGCAGGCTGCTGGTGGAGCTGGAGCTGGACGACGCCGTGCTCGGGCGCGCCGACCAGCGCGGCGGTTACTACCCCGCCACGACGTTCTCCACGGCGACTTCTGCTGCTGGCCTCCACGACGACCCGCGAACTTCCACGGCCAGTGCTAGAGGTACTAGACGGTCGCACATAGAGGACGGGAGGCAGGGGAGGAGGCCGTGGTCTCCGCACGGCCTCGCGTCGCCCGAGAGCAGCGGTCGGCAGCTCAGCAGCAGGCTCTCGAGCCCCTTCAAGCTCAAGCAGACGGTGCTCAGCTCCCGGAGAGGCAGCGCTGGCGCGGACGATGACTACCATGATGACCACCGCGGAGGGCGAGCCGACAGGCGCGGCTCGAGCCGGCCGGGCGGGGGCCAGTCGAGCGAGCGCGGCCGCCAGCGCCGGCTCTCCTCTGGGGCGAGCAGAGCTTCCCAGGCGAGTCCGACGGCGCTCGTACAAGACGCAATCCGGCAGAACATGGCGCTGCGCGACCAAGTGCTGGACCAGCTGAGGAGCCTCGTCCTCCCGCCTGCGGTCGCTGTGGAGCGCACGCGGACGCCAGACCTGGGCGTTTCGTCCGCGCTCGTCCGCGAGCTCAACCGACTGCGCACGCTGTCGCTTGCAGTGGTCGAGATGGTGGTCTACTTGTACAGCGAGCATGCTGCCGGCGACAAGAAGCACCGCAGCAACGCAGACCGCACGCGGCGGCTGCACAGCAGAGGCGCAGACGAGCAAGACGACGACGCAGACGCCGAGGCACTCGAGCAAGAGTTCCTGCCGTACCTGCTGCGCATGGCGGCGGCGGACACGGACTTCTTGGCCTTCAACCCCGGGCTGCAGCGCTTCTTTGACGCGCAGAGCGTCCGACTGTCCCGGAACCCGCTCCTCGACGGGCTCTCGCTGGACGCGTCCGAGCTGCTGCTGTGCTCATGCCACTACGTCTCGGCCTCGGCGCCGTCCGCGCTGTTCAACTCGGGCAGCGCCTTGGCTTCTTCGTCTTCCTCGTCGTCGCTCTTCCAGCTGCTGACACACAAGCTGGAGGCGTTTGCGCTACAGACGGAGCGGTACCTGACCGGCTGGCAGGTTCTTCCGTCGGTCCGCGTGGCGGCCGTACTGCTGCATCTACTGGAGCTCGAGACGCGGAGCAACGCCACGAGGCTACTGCCAACGTATCTCCGGCCGTCGCGGTCTCGAGAGAGCAGTATCACTGCCGCGGGCTCCAAGAGCACAAGCACCATCGGTCCACGAGACCCTCCAAGCGTGTGGAAGGCGACGGAGCTGACGGCACTGGAGAGAGCGGAGTCGAATGCTGATCTGCGACGCTGCGAGGTGAAGGGACCGTTGACGCCTCCGCACACAAGCGGGCGGTCTGCAGTCCAAGCTTGGGATACGCCGGCGACAGAGCCCAAGCCCACACTCCCGCCTGTAGTCGAACCCATGCCGCAGCCGGTAGCGGCGGAACAAACCGCGGCTTTGTCCGCTTCATATGGGGATCACACGCCTGCGACCTCCGAGGCCAAGCCGACCGGAGTCAGCAGTGCGAGCACGCGAGCGTTCAAAAAGGGCGGCGGCGGAAGGGCTGCACAAAGTCCGCATGCTCTGGCTCCGGTCGCGCAGCAACTGAGCCCTTGCGACCTCCATGCAAGCAGCAAAGGCTGCGCTGGATCGCCACTTGAGCCTGCAGCGCATCGCCAACCCACTCAACAGCAATCCCAGGCCCGAGGCACCCACGAGAGCGCAGCAGATGAGGCCAATCGAGGCTTTCGACCACCATCCAAAGTCGCCAGCGGTGCTAGGACGGCTACTGCTGACTCCAGTATCACTGCCAGTGCCGTGAAAGTGCTGCCAGACGCGCCAACGATCCCAGGTGCTGCTGTCGAGGGGGGAGCGAGCTTTGAGACGGAGCCGCGCAGCAGTGGGCGAGATGCCAGGCTGCAGCGCGTGTCTTGGCAAGCACCTATCGTCCCCCCACTTTCCCTCCACATGATCCCGGCGTCAGTTGTCAAGGCAGAAGGCGAATGGCACTCTCAAGCATCTCCAGATGACGATGGCAAGACATCGTCCAATAGGGACCTGGTCATGCCGCGTGCTTGGAGTGGGAACGACAACGCCAGCGCCAGACCTTCTCCCCATACACCAGCCGACATGTCCGCGATCGGCATAGGCGCAAGAACAGCGTCAGCAGCAGGGAAGACAGCGACGACAGCAGAAGAAGAAGTCTTCGCATCGGATCTTCACGGCAAGAGCGCTCGGAGCTGTTCGTCTGAAAGCGCCTACTCCTCTCGAGGCGCGAGCTTCGAGCCGTCGACGACGCGTTCCGACCTGAGTACTTCTACTGGTACATGTCCGAGCAGGAGTCCCAGTGCTCGAGCTCAACGGACACCACAAAGTTGCAGCAAAGCGTCAGGCGAAGGACCCACTGCGTTGCCCTCAACTCACTGGAGCCAGCAAGCCGGTCAGGACGCCGCTGAGCTGCCGCCGTCCTCGTCGGTGGCATGCGAAATAGCGAAAGCCCTGGATATGCTTCCTCGCTTCGACTTCACCAAGGCAGGGACAAACCTGAAGAGTGAAGAAGAGGGTGACGTTGGCACTGGCTCGTCCAATTCGACCCCGGACAGATTCAGGTCTCCAAGCGACGATGAAGACGGCGTCGAAATCGACCAAGGCGGTGAATGCCAAGCACTGCTTGGCGCTCGAGCTACCGTGAGCGCGAAGACGCGCCGACCTCTCAGCACAAGAAGCGAACCCAGTCGCCAGGTGCCACTCGAGTCGCTATGTGGAGCCGGAGGCCCAGCCAAGCAGCCCCTCGACACGCCCCAAGAAGTCGGCGTTGATGCCCTTGGCCGCATATTTGACCTGTGCCAGGATGTCCAAGTCGCGGCGTATGACCTAGGCCACCGCTTCTCGAGACTCGAAGTGGACCAGCGATCTCAGTTCGCGATGCCCCACTTCCATTCCCCAGCATCCCCACCTCTGGCCAAGTCCGTCAGTGACCAAAGTGATGCTCCGCGGTACTTGGAGCGAGAGCTGAAGGTCTTGCGGCGCTACCTTGCATCATGGAGAGACAACGCGCACCAGCAGCGAGCTGTCAAGCGGAAGCTCCAGCTCGCAGCGGCCCATCGGACGGTCCAACGCTTCGGTGTCCGCTGCGCTACATCCCGACGTGAAGCCCTGGCGATGAGGCGACTGGAGCGCCAAGTGGCGGCCGCACGAGTCTTGGAGAAGGCTTGGGCGGCTCACGCATACCGGGTGGTGGTCGGACATCGCTCGAACGACTTTCATCTCGTGCACAAGTGTTTCCGTCGCCTCCGGTTCTTCGCTGGGACCTCGAAGCGGAAGCGTCGGCGCGTGCAGGCGAAGGAGACGATCGTTCGGTGGTGGCGAAGGTGGCGAGCGCGATGTCTCCGAGTTAAGAAGCGGCAGGACGCGCTGCGCAGACAGCGCGAGCGACGGGAAGGAGCCGCTCGCATCATCAAGCAAGCGATACGCGAATGGGTCCTGCGCCGACGCCTGGCCAAGACCCAAGCGGCTGCTCGGCAGGCGGCGTTCAAAGAGAACCTCAAACGGACCAAAGCCAAGCGCGAGCATGAGGAGACGCTGCTCCTCGAGCACCGGCGCCAGGCCCAGTGGACGAGCATGATGAAGGCGACGCTGGCGGAGCTCGAGGGCAAGTGGAAGCAAGCTGAAGGCGAGCGCGTCGCGCTGGAGCAGCGCTATGCCAAGGTCGTCGAGCGGCACCAGCGGACGATCGACAAGAAGCGCAGAGAGATCGCCGCCCACAGGATTCACGGCTTCCTGGCGGCCTGCGCTCTCCAGCGCAAGCTGCGCGCTGTGGAGGCGACTCGCAGCGACACGGACAAGCAGCTGAGAGCGCTAAGCGCGACGACACGCCAGTCCGACCAGGAAACCCAGAGGCGGCGGCAGAAAATGCGCCTGGAGCAGCGGCTACTCGAGAAGAAGCTCGCCAAGGCAGAGAGGCAGATGGCGCGCGCGTCCGCTGCGCACGAGCGTGACTCGCAGGCGCGCAAGGCGAGCGAGCGGCAGCTCCAGCACGAGCTCGCGCGCCGAACCATCAAGGCGTTTGTGGATCGCCGGTGTCTGGAGACGCGAGCACGGCTGCACAAGCACCAGCAGCTCACGGAACAGCAGCGACTTCGAGACGAGAAGCGCGAGACGGAGGCCATGGCCGCAGAGGAGCTGCACGAGTTGAGCCGAGGCGCGCGGATTCAGCGGACCCTGCTTGAAGACCGCCTTGCAGAGGTCCACCGAGAGGCTGAGCACGAGCTGGCGAGTCGCGATCAACTGCTCAAGACCAAGGACGACCACGTGCAGCGCGTCGAAAGGCAGCGGCAGCAGGATCGAGCGGACGCAAGTCGGTCGCGCGTGAGCGTCTGGCTGACGCAGCAGGTGCGAGTCGCGCGGATGAGGAAGCAAGCCGAAGCCGCGCTGGCCGATGCAACGCGCGCGGTGGAAGTCGAGAGGCGGCGGCAGGAAGCGCTCGTCGCTTCCCAATCGCGCGAGGTGGCGACGCTAAAGATCGGCGCCTTCGTGACGAGCCGAGTCGACCGGATGCGGTCGCAGCGCCACGAAGCGGCGGCGCAGCGCCAACAGGCCGAAGTGTACGCCAAGGAGCTGGTAACCGAGCAGCGTCTGCGGTCGTTCGTGGTGGAGATGGTCATCGCCGTGAAGCTGCAGAGCGAGAGCGAGGCGCACAGAGCCATGGCGAGCGCCGTGCGCGGGGTCCACGATGTTCTCGACGCGGTCGCTCGTCGTCGCGCCCGACTGCGCCAACTCTGGAGAGCTACGAGCGCCAGAGCGGTGCAAAGGAGCTGGCGACGGTGGAGGGTCCAACAGCAGCGCAAGCGCGAGGAGCACGCGCGTCGGATACAGCGCGTCGATGCAGTCAGACAGCGCGGGAGCGCTTGTCGTATCCAGAAGTGGTGGCGGCAGCATCGAACGCGGAGGGCCAAGCGAGAGGCCGAGCGGGAGGAGCGCGAGAGGAAATCGCAACGCGTCGAGCTCGTGAAGCGGCGAGAGAGCGCGCGGCGGATGCAGCAAGCGTGGAGACGCTTCGCCGCGTGGAGGAGGGAGCAGGCGGCGGAGCGTGGCCGGAAACTCACGCGTCTTGACGTCGTCCGGCGCAGAGAGAGCGCGCGGCACATACAAACCGCGTGGCAGCAGCACTGCGCGCGTAAGCGGCGTCGGGTCCGCGAACGCGAGCGCACGCGACTGCGCGTGGAAGGCGTGAGGCGGAGGGAGTGCGCTCGTCGGATCCAGGTCGCGTGGCTCGCGTCGGTGAAGCGAAAGCGGCAGGCGCGGGAAGTCCGCGAGCGCAGGCTCCGGGTCGTTAGGTTCGTGCAGAGGCGAGAGAGCGCCAAGCAGATTCAAACGGCGTGGCGCGCGCACGTACTGCGGCGGCGAGCTCAGCTCGAGCGCACGCGACGCCTGAAGGAGCGCGTCCGGTCCATCCGTACGCGAGAAAGCGCTCGAAAGATCCAGAGCGCGTGGCGACGAGTAAGGCTTCAACGACGTCAGCAGCAGCTGGAGAAACAGCGGCGGCAGCAAGAGCTGGAGGAGCTGGAGCGACGGCGAAGGCGAGTGGATGCTGCCAAGCAGCGAGAGAGTGCTCGCAAAATCGCGGTCGTGTGGCGAACAGCCAAGCTGCGGCAGTACCAGCTGCAGCAGGAGCGCGAGGAGCTGGAGAGACGTCGGCAGCGCGTGGCCGCGGCCAAAGAGCGGGAGTGCGCGCGCCAAATTCAAAGCGGGTGGCGGCAGCACAGCGGTGAGCGCCGCCGCCAACAAGAGGCAATGGACATGCGCGTGCTCCGCGTTGACGCCGTCCGGAGGCGCGAGTGCGCGCGCCACATCCAATCCGGTTGGCGGCGTCACTCCCAAGACCGACAACAGGAGATTGGACGAGCAGAGGAGGCTTACCGGCAGCGCATGGATCGCCGCCTCGGCGAGATCCGATCGGGGCAGTGCGCTCGAGTAGTCCAGCGCAACTGGCGCGCGTGGCGTCAGCAGCGAGATGCGGACGCGATGAGGGCGCAGTGTCTGTTGCTCATCCGAACGCGTCAAGCGGCTCGCAGCATCCAGAGCCAATGGCGGTACTGGCGTCGCGCTCGCCAAGCGTCTGCCGCAAGGCATGCGCGTCTTTGCTCCATCCGTATGAACATCTGTGGGCGGGTTATCCAGCGGAACTGGCGGCGGAGACTTCGTGTGCAAGAGAGTCGTCGGCTTGTCGAGGAGCAACTCGCCTTGATACGACGCCGATGCGCTGCTAAAAGGATCCAGTGCGTTTGGCGGAGGTGGAGACGGCTCATCACCCAGCGCTCAGAGCAGGCCACGAGACGGTTTGCATGCTGGGTGAACTTGAAGCGGAGCCAGCGCGAGCGTCAGGCGCTTGTCGCAACCCACAACATCTCCGCCACTCGTATTCAGCGCGTGTACCGGCGGTGGAAGAAGGCGCAGGCGCTCGTCGCATCCCCATCACCGCGTGAAGATGAAGCGGCGGTGCACGGAGAAGTCGTTGAAATGACGAAGCGGGTGTGCGGCCGCCGGATCGTCCGCGCGTGGCGCCGTTTCCGCAACGTGAACCAGTTCGCCGCCGCGACTCACATTGGCGCGGTATGGCGTGGCCGATACGCTCGCCAAGCGTACGCACTGGCACTCGCGTCGAAGCGGTCACGTGACGAGCGTTTGGAAGAGATCCGGCTGTCCATTCTCGCGGTGCGTGTGCAGCGCTGCTACCAAGACTGGCGCGTCCGCATGCGGAGACGGAAGCGGGCAGAGATGCTCGCGCGGGAGTCCGAGCTGATCGCTCGAGCGAAGCGCCAGGCGAAACTGCAGAGCTCAGGGCGGCGCGAACCGGCTGCAGATGACGCCCAGAAAGGGTCTCGTGCCTTCAGCAGCCTTGAGAGTGACTGCAAACCGGATATGGCCGAGCCAGCGGAAGCGACTGGCGAGACCGACCACGAGGCGCGAGCGAACGTTGGCGTGGTGGTCGAGCGCTGGGTAATCAAGGAGCTCCCGTATATCCTCACAACCGGGATGAGAGCTGTGCTGACAGTGGACACGGCTGCGGCAGTCATCCAACGGCTCTCTCGCAGGTACCTCCGTCGAGCACAGCTGTGGTTTCACGCGAACCGCCCATCGATTCCGACTGCGCCTGGCTCTGCCTCGGACGCTCCCACTGCTCACGAGCTCCGCTGTTTCTTCAAGCATGCACGAGCGTGGTTGGAGTGGCGTCGACCGGGAGATCTCGGCACGTCATCAACACACACGCTGCGTCTCCGATTCGAAGCGCAAGTCACCCGGAAGCTGCTGGTTATGCTGGATCGCCAGGCGCACTCGGTCGACGAGATTCGCCACGCGATCACGGAGCTCACTACCGATGCGCTGCCCATTTTCACCTCGGATGAATGCTTGCGGAGCCACGAGGCCGCCGCGGACCGAAGACTGGCATATCACGATGTGGGAGAGCTGGAACTGCCGCACTTTTGCGTGCTGACGCGGTCGATGGGGAAGATCCGGTCGATGCACCGGCGCAAGCAGCACTCGGCGTCCTTCACCTCCATGAGCGAGTCGCCGTCGCAGAGTCCGCCGGTCACGCCCAAGGCAGCATCTTCTCGCCCACGATGTTCCCGAGTCCAGTCGCTCTCAGTGTTCGAAGCCGTCGAGAACGCTTCGGTGGAGGACGCCATGTTCCTTGAGGCGCTTGGCGAGGATCTCGGCGCGGTCGAGCCCAAGATGCTGCGCAATGCGCTCCACCTGCTCACGTTCTCGACCGAGAACTACCGGTTTCGTCTCGAGATGCTCGACTTCCTCTTGGAAAACGGCAAAGCCGACGTCAACGCGATGGACATCAACGGAGAGTCGCCGTCCATGCTGTTTGCCGCTCACGGACACTTGGAGTTCTTGTCCAGAATGGCAAGGCATGGCGCCGACCTGCAGCTCACCGACAAAAGCGGACGCAATGTGCTGCATCGCGCTTGTGAAGAGGACCAGGTGGAAGTTGTCACCTTCCTGCATCGCAGTGGGCTGCCGGTCCCGGCGCTGGATCTCCATGTACCCGACCAAAATGGCTGTTATCCACTCCACATCGTAGTGTCCAAGGGACTGGCTGAGTGCGCAAAGCAACTTTTGTCAAACGATGCAGCTTCATCATGGGTTGGGCCATCCTTACGGCGCTGGGAGCACGTCTTGCAGTTGAACCGCGATCGCCAAGGCCGAACAGCGTTACACCTCGCCGTGATCTCGCGAGATACCGCGATGGTGTCGCTCCTCTTGGCGCACGGAGGGGAACACGTGGTCAATGAATGTGACGGCATGAGGCGTTCACCGGTGCACTTTGCGGTCGAAACTTCGCCGTCGTTGGGCGCTGCGAGTCCTCTGCCCACCGCAACAGACGCATTGGCTGTCTTGACGCTGCTGATCGAGTATGGCGCGAACACGAGCATCGGCGACGAACGGGGTGATACACCGCTTCACTGGGCAGCGTTTGCTGGCAACGTCGCCCTAGCTCGCTTCCTGGTCGCACGCGGAGCCGACCTGACGGCCGTCAACAGTGATTGGGAAACGCCAGGCCAAGTTGCTGCCGCGTACGGCCACTTCGCGTGCGTAAAGGCCATGGCAACCTCAGCAAACCATCGCCGTAGTCGAGGAAATGCCGATCCGGACGTGGAGGTGGAAAGGTCTGCGTCTGAGCGCATGCTGAACGACGCCGTTAACGATTTGGCGTATCAGCAAGCATCATCACAGTCGTACCATATCCCTGTGGTATCTCCCACATCAACGCGAGCAACGGCATCGGTCGAGAACCACTACTGGGAAGAAATCCACCAGGAAGTCCAACTTGTAGACGAGTCCGGCCGATTCTCGTCGGAAGATGAGAGTGACGGCGAGGATTCCGCGGACGATGTAGGTCTGTAACTTACACAGACTGTAAGGGGGTGACGAATATTTACAGTGCATCGAATGCTTCGGTGTGAACAAGGGAACGCGGATGTAATATAAGCAACACTTACATCCAACTGCTGCCTTGTACGCGTTGAGCCCGCAGCCGGCGCCAGCTGTCCTCTCTTTCAGGGAGTAGGAGCCAGGTGACGGCCGTCGCTGTCTGCTGTCTGGATCTGCTGGGTAGTACGATCATACTGACCGAGCGAGGTGCAAACATGAGCTCTGAATGGCCAGACTTACCGATCGAACTCATGGATCGGCGTGGGTCTTCTCGGCGGTTTTTGTCGGCGAGGTCCGTTGAGCAGCGTTGACGGTGTTGCGAAGAAGCATCGTGACGGTCATCGGTCCGATGCCACCAGGAACGGGCGTGATGGCGCCGGCAACCTTGACCGCGGTGTCATAGTCAACGTCTCCCACTAGACGGTAGCCTGCCTTCTTGGAGGTGTCATCCACGGCGTTAATGCCAACGTCGATAACGGCAGCCCCTGGCTTGATCCAATCGCCTTGCACGAAGCGTGCACGGCCGACGGCGGCGATTACAATGTCAGCTTCACGCACTCGCTGCGGCAGGTTGACAGTGCGCGAATGGCACATGGTGACCGTCGCATTGCGGTGCAGACAGAGGAGCGAGACGGGGAGCCCGACGATCTTGCTGCGCCCGATGACCACGACGTGCTTGCCCTCGAGAGGGATGTTGTAGTAGTCCAGCAGCTTGATGCAGCCGGCAGGCGTGCATGGCACGCTGAAGTCCAGCGGCGGCTGCTCGCCGTTTGCAGCCTTCGTGGTCGCGTGCTGGAAGAGCGCGGCGTGGCTCTCCGGGTGTAGCCCGTCGACGTCCTTCTTTGGGTCGACCGTCTTGAGGACGGTGTCTTCGTCGCAGAAGCGCGGCAGCGGCAGCTGGACAATGATGCCGTCCACGTCGGCGCGCGCGTTGAGCTCGTGGATCGTGGCCAGAAGCCGCGCGACTACGGCCCCCTGCTGCTCGCTCGTGAGGTCGGCGTCGCCGCCCTCTCCGCCCACCGCCGGGAGGTCGATCTGCACCTTCCAGGACGCGATGCCCACGGCCTCGCACGCGCGCTGCTTCATGCGCACGTACGTGGCCGAGTCCTTGCGCGCGCCCACAACCACAACCGCGAGCCCCACGGGCCGCCCCTCGCGCGCGCGGAAGGCCGCGCACTGCGGCGCCAGCTGCTCCGTCTGCACCGCCGCGCTCACTGCCTTGCCATCCAGTCGCACCGCCGTTGTCGCCATTATGGATTGATCCGAAAGGGGGAGGTTGCCGCGGCCTTTCTTCTTGTTGGGTGCTGTTGCTGTTGCTGGCCGCGTGCTTTTTCCCGAGTGAATGCGAGTCAAGGTTGAACCTTATCTGTGCGCAAGAACCTGTATTATTTCATTCATCTGTGAGAAAATCAAACCAAGTATCAATGAATTTGGATTGGTTCCAACAGGTTATGTGCTAATGAAGGTTGATAAGCGACAATTGACGAAGAAAATATCGAGCTAATACCGGTAGTTTTCTTATATTCGGTAAACCGGTACTTGAAGTACTACTGTAGAACGGTGGTACGCATGAAGAGCCAGATGCTCAATCATTATGAACCAATTTCAACCAATCCCGTCTGTCGCCATAATCATTTTTTTGCTCAATGGCGCGCCCCCTCTCAACTCATTTGGCTTCACTATGGTATGCTTCGCTCAAACCATCTGCACACGCACGGCTAGTCGACTCGCCTGTCAGTCAGTCTACAACCGGCCGGCCTCCAAGCGTTCGAGCCCTCCCGATATCTAATGCTGGTGGCCATGGGGCGCTTCTTCTTCCTGGCGCTGACGGACGCGGCCATGGTGCCGGCGCTGACGGTCATGAAGAGGAACCACCGGCACTTCGAGCTCTTCATCGGCGTCTTCCAGCTCGTGATCACCTTTTGCTTCAACGCGGCCGAGGCCTTCCGCGCCGACCTCTTTCTGCGCGAGCTCCAGTGGCACTTCATCTCGGACGTGCTCTCGGTCACATACTTCCTGCTGCTCTGCGTGCACCTCATGGGCTTCCGCGACGAGGACCGCAACATCCTGCTGCGCTACGTGGCCTTCGCCGGCTCGTGGCTCACCAAGTCCAAGGACGGGTGGAACACGACGGCCTACGAGGCGCTGCTTGTCGCCAGCTACATGGGGGGCGTCGTCTACCGCCGGCTCGCGTCGCGCGACAAGGGCATCGCGCCCGTCCACCGCGAGAACGCCAAGCTCGCGCTCTTCTTCCTGGCCTCGGCCGCGCTCACAGGCGCCGTCCCCATCTACTTCGCCGGCGGGGAGGACCCCTGGGGCGCCCTCGGCTTCGTCAAGGGCCTCATGCACGTGCTTGGCGGCGTCGCTTTCTACTACGCCTGGCTCTCGGTGCCCTGCCTCGACACGAAGAAGACGGACCTCATCCCGACCTATGTGTGAGGTCGCAGGGCGCATCATGGCGCCGAGACAAGAGGCGACAGTTGCGTGCGGTGCCGTGTTGAAGAAGACGAGTATGTATCACACCTCAGGGCCAGAGGCTCCGACGCGAGCACCTCTCAAATAGACTGCGAGCCGATGGATCACCGTGGGGCGTGCTCCAGATACTCTGCTAGCAGCGGCAGCGCCTCGCGAAGCCCGTGCGTGCGTCATTTCGGACCGGAGGTAGTCAACAGGCGTCGGTGTGCGAGGAAGTGCGCATAGAGCGACTGCACTGGACGAACGTCCGCGTCCTGCGCGATCTGTAGTGGCGCACACGCTAGCGTCAGCCCTTCGAGTCGCGTGCACAGCAGGCAACATCACGAT
The DNA here is from genome assembly GCA_023338055.1 of Phytopythium mirpurense. NCBI lineage: Eukaryota > Oomycota > Peronosporomycetes > Pythiales > Pythiaceae > Phytopythium > Phytopythium mirpurense. Next base: position 62,627 of record JAADXZ010000017.1, read on the forward strand.
CCCTGTCCAGTCATCTAACTCACCTTGCGGCCATTGGCGAGTTCAAAGTAGTGCGCGTAGAGAGCGAGCTGCACGCGCAAGAGCACGAGGAAGCGGTGCTGCACGCCCGTGACGCTCCTGCTGCCTCCGCTGGCCATCGCGATCCCGCTCCTTGACGATTGACGGCCGCCTCTTCCCGGCTCGGCGATCTTGAGCGCTCGGTAGCGCGCGTCCTTCTCGAGAAGGAAGAGCTTCACCAGCGCGTACGTCTCGAACACTTTCGCGAACGCGTTGGGGGCGTCGCTGCTGTCGTCCTTGCCGGCAGACACGGACCGAAGGAACGCCTTGAGCGTGGCCTTGGCGCACGCCAACGCGTCGCGAGACCACTCGGCGCAGCACTGGAGCACCTGCAGCTCCGAAATGAACACCGCGTCTGCGTTCTCTGGCCCTCGCTCCTCGCGATCCGCGTCACTGTCGTCGTCATCGCCCTCCCGATGGCTCGAGAACAGCTTCCGTAGCAGCCTCCGCGCTCGGAGATCAGTCGCGTCTTCCCGCTCTGGTGTCTTGGTGTCCGCTGTTCGTGCTGAAGGAGAAGCAGTTGGTGACGATCGCTCCTCGTGTGTAGTCCATGCCACTGGGCTTGGCGCCTGCTGCTCGTTGTAGGGCGGACTTGAATGTGAATTTGGTGTTGGCGCCGCCCCTTCTTCCTCCGGGGCGTCATTTCCGAAGAGCACACAGTGCACCGTGTCGTGGATGAGTGCGTCCACGAGCGACCGGTGAGGCGACTGCATGGTCGTTTCCACCGCCTGCGTGCGCGTGTACGTGCGTATCCGACCAGATACGCACCCCCGAGCGTGAACTTCGTGCTGAGAGACCGCGAGAATGCCGAGGCCCCACGGAGATTCGGAGAGTCCAGTTCACATTCAGCGCCACGATCAGTCACTCACTCTCAGAGGACTGATCAGTCGCTCGCTCGCTCGCGGCTCCTCGTCCCGACTCGCGCTGGGATCGGCTGGCTCCTTGAGGATATAGATAGATAGCTGCGGTCGCCGTAAACGGACACATATCCTTCTCCACGTCCACGCGCGTCGCTTGCCATGTCCAAAGCGCAGAAGAAGGACGAAGTGGCCGTCGGCGCGCTGCGCGTCGTGTACCAGGACACGACCCAGGAGCTCGAGGAGCTCATCCTCGCGAGCGCCACCAACGCGCTGCGCGCGCTCTACAAGGGCGAGAAGACACACTTCACCGAGGTCGCGCAGCAGGTCAAGAAGGAGGTCGAAGACGCGCAGGAGGGCGCGTGGCACGTCATCGTTGGCAAGTCCTTCGGCTCGTTCGTCTCGCACGAAGTCAAAAAGTGAGTGCTCGCGCAGTCGTCCGTCCGTCTACATTGGCCCCCCAGCAACAACAACTCCATCAGTCCCTCAACGCTCCACGCCTGTGCATGATTCGTGGCCGACTTACCAACGCATGGCTTGGTGTGATCTTGGGCAGGATGTTCTACTTCTTCCTCGGACACGTCGGCTTCCTCGTATATCGCCACGGCTGAAGCAGTGGTGTCGCTATCCGCATCCTCTCGCTTGAGTTTTCACGCGACTTTAAATAATGGCCCCGCCGCCGTGGCTTCCACTTCCGATCGGCGATGTACCGCACCCAGCGACACTCTTTGGTGCTTGACTCGTGTGAGATGGCTGGCATTCTCTTGGTGCTTGAGACAGCGCATGCGCAGGCGGTAAACGCGGATAGCCGGCGGGTTAAACATACCGCGGCTGGTCTTGTTGTGTGTCTAATGTTGCCGCTGGTGTAGCTGGTGCTGCTGCTGGAAGCGGCGGAACTCGTGTTTCAACGCCTCGCGGATCGGTTCGCTGAACTGCACAATGCGCACGAACTCGCTGTATCGGTCTTCCACTAGCTGCTTCATGCTTTGCTCGTGCGCTGCGATGGATGAGGACAGCTGCTGGATCGTCATGTTGACGGCGCTCGCGTTCGCCATGCCGGACGAGCCGATCGCGGCGGCCAACTGCTCGTTCAGGGTCCGTAACGTGTTCTTGTGGTTGTTGATGGCGAACGACAGCTGCAGGCACTTGCGATGGCTCAGCGGAGGAACCTGCGGAACATTCATGATCTCCGTCATGCGGAGCTGTCGAACCTTCATAATGATCTCGGTGGACTGGACGATCACGATCACGAACAACCGGTCGCGGCGCTCGATAGCGGCCTTGAGCGTCGTCTGGATGCCAGTCAGATCCGCCATAAGGCTCGTGGCAACATATGGTCCACACGACGCCGCCGCGACGATCTCTTGGTTCAGTTGCTGAATCCTGCACTCCAGCTCGTACACGGCGCGGTTCTGGGCATCGTAGCGCCCCAGCATCGTCTCCATCAGTGGGTTGGTTGTGTTGATGGCTGCTGCTCCCGGCATCATTACGTTGTACTCCGAGCAGTTCATCATCATCCCGTTCGTAGACGATCTGCTCGCTGGGGTAGGATCGTTGACAACTGACACTGGAGGTGTAGTCGCTGGCGATGCTGTTGCCCACCCAGCCGAAGTGTTGCCGATGCCAGATGTTTGAATGGGAGGAACGTTGAAGCCGCACGATGATACAGTCGCCGAGCTGTATCCGGCGCTGTACGCATTGTGCTGGTGCCGGTTCGAAATATCTGCGGCGTTGAGCGAGGAGAACGAGCTCTGTCTGGAGTGGGAGGAGTTGCCGTACGGTGAGCCTTCCGCCATCAGTTCCGACGGAAATGGAAGTGGCTCTGGCAGCACCATCGATGGCGCTGGTGCCGACGGCAGACCATGCGCTTGATGATGAGCTGGCACTGGGACAGATGCATACTGCGTCGCCGCAGTGGGTCGCAATTGGTCGGCAACTGCTGTGGCCATCTGTGCGCTGGCAGGAACGCTACTTGCGCCGAGGACTGGAGCAGACGAAGGGCGTAGCAGGCTGTTGCAGGCGTGAGGGGCATTGTTCTGGCGCTTGGAGCCTGAAGAAGACGCTTGGCCTCCCCCAGTTGAGCCACTTTCGCCGTCCGAGTCGATGGAAATGACTTCGGCCTGGTTGAAATCGCGTTTGCGCTTCCCGCCGAGACTGGGATCCGCTGCATGAGCCTGTACATTCTGCTCCTCGCCCACCGCGAGTGGTGCCGGTTTCCTCACGTCGGAGGAGTACGGTCGCTTCAGTACGGCTAGCGTCTGCATGACGTTGGCGTGAAAGTGCGCCGACCAGCTCGCTTTCGATATCATTGTACCAGATGCACCTGCGAACACAAAGATCAAGATGCGTAAGCGACTGTAAAACATGCATGCATCCTAACGAAGCTCGCTGGGGGATAGCTGGCCAAACATACCTTCGACAGCAAAGCGCCGGTGGTTGTTCACCTTGCGCACGCTGTGGACGTCGGAGTAGCAGGCCTCGCAGAAGACGAGGTCGCAGTTGCGGCACCAGAAAGCCAAGCGCTCGAGCTGACACAATGGACACTCTGCACCAGCAGCAAGCAGCGCGCGTCAGATCCAGTACGTAGCATAGCCGACGCCTACTACCAGCGCACTCACTTGACAGGTCCTGGATGCGATGCCCGGGCCTCTTCAGTGGTTCGTGGGTCTTAATGAAGCACGAGGCGCACGACGGGAGGCCTCGCGCCGGGCAGTCCTCCGTCAAGCACTTGAGCTCCGCCTCGGTCGCCGTCTCGTGTCCTTCGGACGAGCACAATTCGCACCTAGGCACTGCAAACTCTACAGCACAAGCAAAACCGCGACTACCATGAGTCCCCACCTCAAAAGTGATGATGATCAAGCGACACACAAAAAACACGGCTGTTGGTCGACGTACGCGATGGCGATTCGCTGCTGCGCTCACGCACTCTCTGGAGCACGATGGGCAGCAGCTCGAACCACTTCTTGTCTTCGCTGCTGCTCCTATCGTTGCCCTTCCCTGCCTCGCTGCTGCCCGTGGGTGTCTCCGGCGCCAGCTTCGCCATCGGCTCGTCTTCGACGGAAAGCGCGGGAGTTCCCAGAGCCGCCGGCGAATCCTCCGCGCCCCCGTGGCATGCCGCGTCTACCCCTGCGCTATCTCCGGCTCCCGCTCGGGGTGATGCGGTTTCCATGGCGGTTACAGGCGGCGCAGGCGCCGAGCGGCCGCCGTCGTCGCTCATGGTCCACGCACACGAAGCACCACCTCCTCGATCCTGCCTTTCCTCGACTTGAGCTAAGTGTTAGGAGGGCATTCCGGAGGCAATAATAGCCCTATCGTGTATTTGTTTAGTGTTTTGCACCCTATTTTAATGTCAACAACACTTTTTTCCCGCCAAAAATGAAAGGCTTCAACCTGCAGATCATTGGTCAAAATTACATTGTAAAAATCGCATTTCGACCACTCCCGATGGCGATTCGACTGACGAAAAGCCGTTCTAGAAACTTCCTGCTTTCGTTTCCGTTGATGAAAACGGGACTCGTTGGAGTCTCGGATCGCATTTGACATTAGGCAACGCTGGATGATGCCGACGGACGGAGAGCTTAGCGAGGAGATCGCGGAGCTGCAGGCGCTGCTGGAGCAGGTCAAGGCGCCGGGAAACGTGCGCGACCTGACGGCGCTGCTGCACCAGAAGCAGCAGGCGCTCAGCGCACGCGCGCAGCAACAGGACGAGCCCATGGAGATTGACACGCCGGCGCCCGCTCCGGCCGCGTCGGTGGCTGCTCCGCCGCCCGTCAAGGTCGCAGCGCATCCCGTGGACCTTGCGTCGAGTGTGGATGACGTGGCGGTGTTCACCGAGATCTCGCGCTTTGGGTGGGAGGACGACGGGTTCGGCAAGAGCAAGGTGTCGGTGCTCGTCATGTCGGGCGTCGACGGAGTGGGCAGCCTGCCTGAGCAGAACGTCACGTGCCACTTCACCAAGACGTCGTTCGACCTCAAGGTGAGTAAAATCTTGGGTTGTTGTGCTGCAAAACGGTGATTTGACGGAGATTGCGCCGTGGCGTGCAGATCTTGGGGCTCAACGGGAAGAACTACCGGTACGTTCGCGGACTCGTGTGCTTCCCTTGGGTCTGTCGCAGTGTATGTGACTTAGTAGTGCTCCGTGCTGTCCTACAGTCTGTTCAAGCCGTCGCTAGAGAAGGAGATCGTGCCCGAGAAGAGCTCGTTCCGCGTCAAGAAGAACCGCGTGACGATCTCGCTCTGGAAGAAGAACAAGGACGAGCACTGGATGAACTTGACGGCCAAGAACCCAGGCAAAGCGAGCAAGCCCAATACGAGTGACCCAGCCGCTGGAATCATGGAGATGATGCAGGTACGATCCGTTCCGAGACGGCCCACTGATGGAAAGATTGTTGCTGTGGCGCAGGAATCAATCGGCCTGCCACTGAATTTTGTGCTACCTGCTTCCTATGCAGAACATGTACGAGGAGGGCGACGAAAACATGAAGCGCACGATCGCCAAGGCCTGGAGCGAGAGTCGCGAGAAGAACGCTGCCGCAGGTTTCTAGGAAACAGATACGTTGTGACCAGGAGGCACGCGTTGTGAGGCACAACGACGAGAAGAATCTGGCGCAGCGCCTAGTGCTACATGTTCTATTTGGGCTGCGCTTGACGACGGAACGACTTGCTGACACGACCCGCAATGCACGCCAAGTCTTCTATTCCACTCGGATGTCGGTGATGTCGTCTCCGGCAGTCACGACTGTCACGTCCCTGTCCTCCAGCGCCTTCTGGATCTGCTTGAACTCCTTGCTCTTCTTCTTTACCTGGAAGCTCTCGCTCGTCTCGCCCGTCTCCAGGTGCATGAGAGACAGGTACCCGTCCTCGTCGATGCCCAGCACGCTCCACTCGACCGGCGTGTCGGCTTCCACCGCCTCCCCGTCGATCGCGAGTCCGTCCGGGTCGCCGCCGACGATCGCGATGAGCTCGTTGTACCACTTCAAGAGCCGTTTCTTCTGCTTGCTCCCCATGACATTGAAGGGCATCGCCAGCCCATCCTTGACGACCTGGAACACCGCCTCCGCCACCTCTGTGCCGCTGTCCGCCGCGCGCAGCGGCTTGCTGAACGCCACGTAGTGGCCGACGCAGTCCACGAGCTTCTGCTGCGCGTTGTCGCTGAAGCGCGCCGACTGGTTCTTCTGCAGGAAGCGGCTCATGGTGCGCAGCTCCTTCAGCACCTTGCCGCGCGTCTGCAGAGCGCGCGACACGTCCGCCGACGCCGCGACCAGCGCCTGCCCGTCCTCCCAGAACTTGATGCACCGCGAGTCCATGTGGCTGTCAATTGCACATTGCAAATTGCAACCCTGTCAACGAGTTCGATTATAAAATACTATATGTGCCGCCATAAGTACGAAAACAGATAATCCGCAAAGTACGAAGCATCCGGATAACAACAACAACAACAACAACAACAACAACAACAACAACAACAACGATAAGCTTACAATGAGTGACGACCTGTATGGGGACCTGGACACGTCGGTGAGCGCGTTGGAGAAGAAGGACGCGCTGGACCAGAAGGCGCGCGTCGAGGGCGAGAACGCGCGCCTGCGGGCAGAGCTGGCGCTGCTGCAGCGCGAGAACGCGCGCCTGGGCGAGGCCAACCGCGTGCTCGAGAGCAACCTGTCGACGCTGTTCGCGACGGCGCAGACCGAGCTCCGGCGCAAGGACAAGGAGATCCAGCGCCTGCGCGAGGCCGGCGGCGGCGCCAGCGAGCGACGGCCCAAGCGGTGATAGTACTGCGGTGACTTAGTACATGCCCAACACGAAGAGCCGATGCGTCCATTCAAAGCGAGCGGCATGCACGAAGGCGGAGAGCCAATGCGCCAGCTACACGAATGGAATGGAGCTTACCGAGCTTCTCATTGCATCGATCGGTTGCATCGGTGGCTGTCTGTCTGTATTAAATAAAAGCGCGTCGCCTACTACTTGTTTTCGTGTTCCGTTTCGTCACTCGTTTGTGCTCTGTCCTTCCTACTCCGCGCCGTGCAAACGAAATACGCCGCGCGCTGGTCGTCGCTGGCGGGGCTGGCCCGCCACTTGCCGCGTGCGATGGGCAATGGAGCCGCTCTTCTCTTGACTGGAGCGCCGCGTCGCCAGCTCGCCCACAGCTCCTCGCAGTGTCTTGAACATGCAACGCAGATGCAGCCACTTGACGGTCGGTCGCATGGTGTCGTCCCCTCTCATGCGAAGCCCAACGCGCTCCGATAACGGTCGGCCGAGGTATGGAGGCAACCGTTGCTCGGTTTCTTGAGGTATGCAGTGCATCGCAGCGCACATGCAGCCATCTCTCTCCCCCAAGAGCGTCAGCCACGCCTACGACGTGTGGGACGTCGCGTCATCCGGTCCGACAAAGATCTCCTCTGGGTCCACCGCTGGAACTGCAGCCGTCTTGTCTCCTGCCGAACTTTTGAGTTGCTTTAGGATACGACGTCCCGCACCAACCCGAACAGAACCACCAAGAGAGTGAGCAAGAATGTACCTTCTGGAAGTCGACAGCAAGCCAGCAACAAGCTAAGGACCAACCTGGAGGAGCGTGTCGAGGCAGCTCACGTCGTACTCGTCCAGCAGCGACGTCTCGAAGTCTTCCAGCTTCTTCATCACGTGCTGCTGAATGGAACCGCATGAGCGACATCCCATAAATACGCCTCACCATTCGACCGCAGCAAATCGAGCAGCGCTTGATACTGTACCTCCTCGCCGTCACCGAACGTATATCCCTCCGAATCACTCAGAAGCGGTAGGTCCTCATCAATCAGTCCAAGCTGTTGCGAGGAGGCAGCCGCCGTGCCGTCGCCCGGCGCGGCAATCGCTGGGGTTGTCGTCGCAATTCCTGGAGCGAGTGAGGTTGGCGCTGCCGAAGTGCCGTTTGTCAGAGCAAGCCCCGAGGACGCGTGAGCTTCACTGGATCCGTTGGCACTGGATCGTGGAGACACGCTCAACGGCGAGAACAAGCTCAGCACGTTGTTGCGATGCTCTTCTGGCGAGAGCATCGGTAGTGAATTCATCGGAAGCGTCATGGCGAGCGAGTTGGTCGGCATCGGGCTGGCCACTTCAACAACGGACGCTGGCTCTGCGGCATTCACTAACGAGGTTAGGACCTCAAACGACGAGCAGCGAAGCACCCCATAGGAAAGCGAGTACGGCACCTATGTGTTGGGACGGCCCGGTGCCTTCGACCGTCTCCACGTCCACGCCGTCAATGGGGACTTCTACGAACTTCCGCTTCCGAGACACTTGCCCGGGGGCACTGACGTCGGTGGTAGTCGAGTCGGGGAGCATCGGCGGCTCGTCCATCGCCAGAAAGCGAAGCACCTCACGGAACTCCTTGGGGCCGAGCATGCTGGTAGTGGTATCACTATCATTAGATCCCGATCGCATCCCATGCAAGTGTATCCAAGCATGCATGCTGAGGCAGAGTGCACCGCTTGGAGCATGCATGCCAATACATACAAAGGCTACGTACTCGTCGCCGATGACGGTGCTGGGGTCGTTAACCGATAGCTTGGGCACGGCAGGATGCTTCCCGCGGTAGATCTGGTACAGTATCCACATGATCTTCTTCATCTTCTCCTGCATGATCATCTGCTTGTCCTTGGCAGCCTCGAGGTGCTTCCACAACTTCAAATTATCACTGCGAACAATCTGCTCGGTCAATTGGAAAGCAATAAAACGCGCGTCAAATCACTATGTAGCTTTGTGGTACATCCAAAACTCGACACCGTACCGCGTTGTCGATCTCCAGCTCTCGCAGGCGCTTCTCCATGGCTTCACTGCGGTGCCTAAGCTCTTTCATCTCGCGCAGGAGCGAGTCCGAGATCTCGCGGTGCGCGTCCAGCCGCGAGTTCTGGAAACCCATACGAGTAAAGATGAGCGGTGTCAGCCGTCGGTTATACGTAGATACCACCACACCTCACAGAGCGCATTCAAGCCACAACCTACCTGAATGGACGAGTTGACAATGGCCTGGCTGTTGTGGTTGTTCGAGGACGACACCTTCCGCTTGATGTGGTGCAACAGGTCGGGTCGGTCGCGCTTAAAGTACGGATGCTGGAACTCCAAGCGCTTCGAGTCGAGCACCGTCTTGTGGAAGCCGTAGAGGTTCAGCTGGCGCACGAACGACGGGAAGTTGCGGTGCTTGAAGAACCGCGGCAGCACCATGGCCACGAACGCCTCGAGCTGCGCCACGATGATCGTGTCGCCGCTCGCGTTCCACCCGCAAATGTTGGCGAACTCGGGCATACTAAAGATCTCGAACGTCTTGGACAGGAATGCTGGCAGCATCACGTGCTTGGTCTCCGCGCCGCCTGTCGACGCGGCCGACGCCTTCCCCTTGGCGCTAACTGCGGGGGCTGGACGCGCCCGCGCGCCGTTCACAGCCGTCCCCGCGCTCGCATCCGCGGCATCCGCGATGTCCACGGCCGCAGCAGGCACCGACGCCACTCCAGGCGCGATGGCGGCGCTCGACTCCCCCTGTGCGACTCGGACCCGCTTCGCCATCTCTGGATCTTCTTCTTGTTCGCCGCTTTCGTCGGCGAGTGGTCCCCGTCCAGCGATTTATAAGAGACGTGGGCCCAGCGGCGGTAACTCGAGCGCCTACAGCCGCTTGCTAGCTCCCTTGCCCTTGCTCTAGTTGACGCCGCGCTCCTGGAGGCGCTCCGCGTGTTCCGCGGGCCGTCCGGTCGTCCTACCTGGTGAGATTCGCCCGCCCTTCCGCTGCTTTCGCCAGCCTTCTTTGTATGCTTGCGTGCCTTCACACAGTTGATTGGTAGGACGCGGGCCGATGTATGGAGGAAAACTCTCTACAAGGTATGGTAGATACAATTATTTATATGCGGTTTTGCTGGAAGTGGACTCGGTATGTTTCGTGCGCTCCCCCTCGTGAGAGGGAAGTGCAAAGGCCTCCGCTACTTGAGTTTTGTATAAGAGTCAGGTCGCGTAACAGATATATTAGTCGCAAAAGAGCATACTCATTTCAAGTGTTGGAATCTACATGTCTCATATCAAACTTTAGTTAGAAAAGTGTTCCAATGGTCCGAATGCTGTCTCAAACGAAGGGTTACGTAAGAACCATACCCCAGTGGGTACAGTTATACTCCGAAGGACTCCATTGTGCACCCAATGTAACGTAACCGTAACCATAACTCAGGTGCACCCACGCACACCCGACTCGGGTGACCCGAAAACGTGACAACGAGAACGCCAATGGAGGCAGCAGCGGCGCACGTCGCGCATGGCTCTTCTTCAGCCGCGGCGGACCCCGCGGAGCCTCCGTCTCCGTCGAGGACGAAGACGAAGGCGTTGACGAACCGAGCGGAAGCGGCGCTCACGTGGTCCTTGCGCTCGGTCGACGCGTACTTCCAGTGGTCCAACACGTACTACTCGTGGCGCGTGGCCGTCTCGACGCTGCTCTCGGTGCTGTCGCTCGCGGCGCTCTTCTCCTTGTCGGCCGGCACGAGCTTCGTGCTCTGGATCTGGGGCATCATCCAGATGCTCAACGTGCTCCTCGGCGTCGCGTCGCTCCCGTTCGTGTCGCTCTTCGTGGCGCGCGGCGGACCCGACGCGACCGCCAGAGCCGCCTCCGAGGCGGCCGACGCCCCGCCCTCCGCGCCCGACCGGCCGTCTCAGCCCAACGACAGCGCGGAGAAGTATTCAGCGGCTTCTGCGTCCCAACAAGCTCCTCCAGCTGCGAGCGGGCCGCGCAGGTACGCGCTGGTGCACACGCCGGCGCTGTACGTGTGCGAGGTTATCGTCATCTTCCAGACCTTCTCCCTCGCGTGGGTCGTCGTGCTCTACGGCAGCCTCTACTGGGCGTTCGGCGAGCTCACGTCCGAGAGCACGCTTGACCTGCTGCGCCCGTCCAACCTGCTTGTGCTGCTCTCGGCCGCGGCCATCATGCTGCAGACGCGCGAGTTCGACCGGCTGCGCGCGCACCAGCAGCTCCAGCTCGGCGCGGGCCTCGAGGAAGACGACCTGGTCTCTCTCACGGGCTCGTCCTTCAGCTCGCACCTGTCGCTCTCCGGCCTCGCCAAGACGCCGAGCGAAGACCCGGCCACGCCCATCCTGCGGCCCAACGTGGCCGAGACGACCTACCTGACGCTCAACCACGAGATGCAGCTCGGGGCCTCCGTGCGGGCGCTCGAGCGCAGTCTGCGGTACGCGCTGCACGAGGCGGCCTTGAACGGGGACCGCGCGCGCGTCGACAAGCTGCTGCGGCGCGCCGAGACGGCGCTCGGCTCCAAGCTTAAGCTCGAGATGCTGCTGACGCGCATGTACAACACGCCGATGCTCTTTTGCTGGGCGTTCGCGCACCGCACGCGCAACCCGCTGCACGTGGCGTGCCGCGCCGGAGACGTCGAGCTCGTGGCGCGGCTGCTCCAGGCCGGGATCAACCCCAACTTCCTCGACAAGACGGCGGGCGCGTCGTTCGACCTCGATCTGCTCTACGACATGTGCCAGCTGCGCTTCCGCAACATCGCGCACGTGCTCGGGTCCCCCATGCACGTGGCGGTGGAGCACGGCCACACCGACGTGGTCGACTTGCTCGTCAAGTTCGGCGCCAACCTGGACGTGATCGCGCGCACGAGCTTCTTCTCCAAGTCGATGCGCGTCTCGCCCGTCTTCCTCGGCGACTCGGTCGACGTGGTCGAGAACCTCATCTACCACCGAGCCAATATCCTGGTCGTGCCCGGCAAGGGCGACGCCTTGAGCACGACGGTCCTCCAGCGAGCGCAGCTGAACGGGCGCCGAGAGCTGGCGACCGTCCTGGCCGAGTGGGGCGCCGACGTGGCGCTGACGCCGCTGCACGACGCGGCGGCGGCTGGGGACCTGGCGGCGGTCTCGCACCTGCTCGCGTGGGAAGTGGACCCGAACGTGCTGGGCGAGTTCCAAGCGGGCGTCCACCGCCGCACGCCGTTGCACTGGGCGGCCATCATGGGCAGGAAGCACGTCATCGCCGCGCTGCTCGCCAAGGGCGCGGACGTGAACGCCAAGGACAGCCACGGCCGCACGCCGCTGCACTGGGCGACGCGGCACAACTACGAGGCGGCCGTCAAGGAGCTGCTCGCGAGCGACGCCGACCCGCGGCTGGCTGACCACGACGGACTCACGCCTCTCGCCTTCGGCGTGCTCGGCGGCATCCTCGGCGGCCCGTGCGTCGAGATGTTTGTGGACGCGGGCGTGAACGTGAGCGAGCGCATCAGCAACGACAACTTCGACACGCCGCTGCACCTCGCGCTGCGCCTCGGACACCGCGACGTCGCGCTGGCGCTGCTGGTCGAGGGGCAAGCCGACCTGTACGCCGTCAACGGCCAGGGCCGTCGCGCGATCGAGTGCTGCGCGTCCGCCGAGCTGCAGTACGCGGTCAAGGTGGCTGGCGGCTGCGTGGATGTGGTGCTGTCGTTCGACCCGGCGTTCCGGCTGCTCGCCAACCGGGTCCGCGCGGGCATCGAGCAGAACTTCATCACGGTCTTCATGCGCGACGACGCCGACGATATCGCGCACGCCAAGCAGGTGATGGAGCAAGCCTCGGCCGTGGTCTGCATGCTGAGTGACGGGTACGAGCACACGATCGCCATGGCCGAGCTCGTGCACGCCAAGGAGCTCGAGATCCCCGGTGAGTCTGTCGGTTTTGCACTAGCGATCGTTGTTTCGTTGGTGGCAGGATTGTGTTGACCCCTGGCTCGAGTCTCCATTGTTGTTGTTTTGTGTGTGTGTGTGCGTGGCAGTCGTCCCAATCTCGTGCGAAGCGTTCAGCGTGTCGGAGGAGCTGCAAGTGTACATTTACACGCGGCAGATCGTCCCGTTCGGCCAAGCGGTGACGATGAGCCACAGCTACCTGTCGTCGGGCAGCACCGTGTCGGAGGGCACGACGCTGGAGCACGTCGAGTTCGAGATCGACGAGGACAAGTTCCAGGCGAGCCTGCGCAGCCTCATCGACGGCCTGCGGGACGAGGTGGAGCTCCACCGCCTCGGGGGCGGCAACCGCTTCTTCTCCCTCACGCCCGTCGAGCCGGACGCGGTCAGCGGGCTGCAGGGCAGCGACGGCCGCCAGTCCTCGCTTGCGCGGTCCTCTGTGCACAGTGGCATGCTTGGGGTGCAGCTGTCGCCGGTGCTGCCCTCGAACCAGCGCCAGCCGCACGGTCGCCACTCGCTCACGCCTCCGACTCGACGGCTCGCGCGCACGTTCAAGGACGAGGACCCGGCGCGCACGCCCAAGATGGACGAGGTGGTCGACGCCGTGATGGCGCGCGGGAGTGGCCGCCGCCATCTCGCGGCCGGGCCGGCGTTCTCCATCTTCGTGAGCCACGGCGACTGTCACCGCGACTTCGTCACGCAGCTGTGCACCGAGCTGCGCCGGCAGCAGCTGCCGATCGTCGTGGACTCGATGACCAACGTCTCGAGCATGAAGGAGCGCATCCTGGCGGCCAAGGACGCCATCCTGCAGAGCGCCGTGTTCCTCGTCGTGCTGTCCGAGCAGAGCGTCAAGACGGAGCTCGTGAGCGACCAGCTCGCCTTCGCCGAGGACAAGGGCAAGACCGTCGTGCCCGTCTACTTCTCCAAGCGCTCGCGGCTGCTCGACACGAGCGCCACGCGCGCCATGCAGCAGCAGCCGCTCGTCTTCGCGGAAGACCTCAGCTACGGCCGCGGGTTCGCCGAGCTCGTGCGCGGCCTCCGCGAGACCGAGAGCGTCGAGGTCGTCAACTTGGCCGCCGCCGCCGCCGCGCGCCAGCTGCTGTCGCACTCGCGCCGCTCCGGCAGCAGCCACGCGGCCACCCGCGCCAGCTTCTCCTGATCAAGCTGGGCCAGTGCGTGGATAGATATGGGGCGGGATATATGCGCCTCCGATACGGTGCTCCTCGCCAGCTCCAAGTCGGTGGGAATGATTAAGAAAGTGTACACAAGTCAAAGAGAGAGAGAGAGAGTCGCCACGTGGCCTCATACCGCCAGTCGGTCAGTTGCCGCGCGGGCCGCCGAGCTTCTGCAGCAGCTTGGAGCCCTTGGGCCCGCTGCCCACGCCGCTCTTGCCCTGGAAGCGGCCCGATCGCCCGAACTTGCTCGGCTCCAAGTCTGCCCCGGACGCCTGTTATAACAACAACAACAACAACAACAAGCGCAACGTTAGCGCGGCCATGGGGTGATTGGCGGCCGACCGACCGACCGACACAGAGGCCTCGAGAAGCAGCCGCACCTGCCGCGGCCGCTTCGGGTGGTCCGGGCCGCCCATTCCCGTGCTACTCATGCCGCCTGGCCGCGCGCCCCGGCCAGGCGGCGGCGGATGCTCGCGCTCGCTGCCGCCGCCGACGCGCTTCTTCTTCCTCTTGTCGAGCCGCAGGCGCCGCTGCTCGTCCTGCGCCTCGGCCAGCGTCGAGGCCCACAGCGCGCCCCAGACGCGCGAGGCCTCGGCGGGCGCCGCGCGGTCGTCGTGGAACAGCGCCAGGATCTCGCGGAAGTCGGCCGGCTTCTTCCTCGCCAGCAGCTGCTCCTTCTCCCTCTCCTCGTCCTCCGGCCGGCTCGGCGGGGGCGGCGGCGGCGGCGGCGGAGGCGGCGGCGGGATCTCCATCTCCATCATACGACAAACGGGTCCTAACACACTTGCGTCCAGTATAGAAGCAACGACGGGATGGTTGCGCAATGGGGTATACTGTACATAGGTGCGCTCAAATTCTTGTGTGGCCTACGTACCATACTGCTTGGGCAGAGGCCACTAATCGAAGCGTATCCAACCCCTCAAAGCGCGAGCAGCTATTACTTCCACACGTACGTAACCGTAAGGTTCGCAGCGCCTGGGGGATCTGCGGCGCCGCGCCGGCCGCCAGCAGCGCGGCGCGCCCTCCTCTCCTCGTCCACTCGCCGTATTTACTCCCCGCAGTGAACCGAAGCCAGCCAGCGCCCAGCGCCCCCTCCCTCTCCTCCCTCTCCTCCTCCTCCTCCTCCTCCTTCTGCCGCTCGCCACCATGAGCTTCCTGCGGCTGCGCCTGGGCCGCCACGCGCCTCGCCTAGCGTCGGCGCGCGCCATGTCGAGCTCGAACGGCCACCCGTTCGTGTTCGCGTCGCGCAACGAGTACATGGACTACCTGGCCACGCACCAGAGCCGCCTGCCGTGGGGCTTCTCGGTCGGCACGGCCAAGTTCGAGTTCGTGCCGCGCGAGGCGCCGCACCTGCCGGCCAAGATGACCATGACGCTCCTCAAGCCCGACCGGCCCACGCCGCTGTTCGGCGCCGTGTTCACGCAGAACGCCTTCCCGGGCGCGCCCGTGCTCGTCGGCCGCAAGCGCCTGCTCGAGGACAAGCTCGGCGCCATCGTGGTCAACAACAAGATCTCCAACGTGTGCGCCAGCGGCGGCGGCGTCGCCGACGCGCAGGAGGTCTGCGACGCCTTGGCCAAGCACCTGCGCCTCGAGAGCGGCAACCAGGTGCTCCCGTGCTCCACGGGCGTCATTGGCTGGCGCATCCCCGTCGAGTCCATGGTGCAGAACCTGCCGCAGCTCGTGGACAGCCTCCAGTCCGAGTCGGTGCTGCCGGCCGCCGAGGGCATCATGACGACGGGTACGTTGCGTGTCGTCGACAGCGACTCGTGGCCCGTGGACGGGCGTTACACCTTGACCGTGGCGACTGACCGTTGCGGGCGAGTGAGTGCTTTCCGTGTGAACAGACCTGTACCCCAAGATCCGGTCGGCGGACGTGTGCGGCGGCCGCATCGTCGGCATCGCCAAGGGCGCCGGCATGATCGAGCCCGACATGGTGCGACTCTGTCGGACCAACAGCCGTCCGACTAGTCCTCCGCGACTCACTGTGCTTCCACTGTTGTGTATACGAATGCCTATGGTCGCTGTGCCTCGTGACAGGCGACCATGCTGGGCTACATCCTCACTGGTCAGTCAGTCAGTGGCCGCTCTGCTCTCATTGACTCGTTAAGGTAGTCAGTCCACTTACTCACAACGGACATGCCGCCTGCAGACCTGTCGGTGCCGCGTGAGCTGCTGCGCCAGGCGCTGTTTGAGGTCGTGCAGGAGACGTTCAACGCGCTGAGCGTCGACACGGACCAGAGCACGTCGGACACGGTGACGATCGTGTCGTCGGGCCAGATCCCGTTCGACGCGGCGCAGCTGGGCGAGTTCAAGGCCGCGCTCAAGGGCGTGTGCCAGGGGCTGAGCGAGGACATTGTGCGCAACGGCGAGGGCGCGCAGCACGTCATGCGCGTGCTCGTGCGCGGCGCCGCGTCGGTCGAGATGGCCAAGGGCGTGGGCAAGTCGGTGGTCAACTCGCCGCTGCTCAAGTGCGCGGTGGCAGGCAACGACCCGAACGTCGGCCGGCTCGTCATGGCCGTCGGCAAGTACATGGGCAAGAACCACAAGGAGCTGGACATCACGCGCCGCATGAAGATGAAGGTCGGCGGCGTGACCATCTTTGAGAACGGCGAGATGGTGCTTAACGACGAGATCGAGCAGCTGCTGGTGGACCACATGCGCCAGGCGCAGCTCACGGAGACCACGCGCGGTGGACTCAACGTCACCTCGCACGACTTCCCGCCGCACGGCAAGTTTGTCGAGGTACGTGCGCAGCGTCGTCGCAGTCGATTTACTCGCGTCTGCGTGGGCGACGGACTCACTCGCCGACGCTGGCGTTAGAGCAGATGGAGATCGACTTGGGCGTCGGCAGCAGCCAGTCGCAGGTGCTCGGCATCGACCTCACCCACGAGTACGTGGCCATCAACGCCGACTACCGATCGTGAGCGCCGAGGAGACGGACGCCGCCACGATAGCAGGTGTAGTAGCGGCAATACAAGCGCGATGCTACCGACTAGCCAACACTTGAGCGTGTGCGCGTGGCGAATGCCAGTCTGGAGCTGCTAGATTACTGAGCGAGTGAGCGACTGCGGGGGAAGGGTGCACACCGACGGGGTCAAGCCAACCCTTTCGAAGCCGCACAGTGGCCGCGCATGAGCTCCATGCGCCGCCGCACCTTGTCCGGGTCAGCGAACACGCGCCGCAAAAGCTTTTCGAGCCTGGCCGCGTCGACGCCGCGGAAGAACCGGCGGAAGCCCTCGCGCGTCTTGGTCTCGACGTGCCTGGCCTTGAGCCGCTCGACGACCTCGTCGTCGCTCAGGTCGTTCGCTAGGCCACGTGGCATGGTCGACACCGCCGCAGGCTCTGACCTGCCAGTCGCCATAGTGTCGGCACTATTGCTCGAGTCTCCACCGCCGGTAGCGTCGTCCTCGTCGCCGTCCTCTTGCTCCTCGTCCACTTGGTCGCGCCACTTTTCGATCGCGTCCAGACTCGCGGCGACGTCGAAGAACGCGCCTCGAGGCGCTGGCGGCTGGCGCTGGCCCTTGCCGCTATCGCTCGGACCTAGCGAACGCCTTGGCGATTCGACGTCTGGACTGCGCGATCCATTGGCGCCAAGAGCCACCGCAATGTCAGTCTCCGGACCCACCCTCGCTTCGCATCCGATGCAGCCAAAGCGCGCGTGAGAAAGCGGCTCACGCACGTACTGATCGTCGCCGTCGCTGTCGCTGTCGCCCTCCTCCTCTTCCTCTTCCAGTCGGCGGCTGCGCGCGTGCTGGAACACGCGGTCCTGCTGTTCCTTGACCGACAGGGACGACGGCAGGTACTGGCGCGCGTTGGACGTGTCGATCGCGGGCGACAGCGCGTCCAAGTTCCACTGGCGGTAGCGCTCGTCCGTCGCGGAGGTTCCCCCGGCCGCCGCCGCCGTGTAAATGCCGCGCGGAGTCTTGACCGGCGAGCACGGGCGCTTGGTATCATCATCGTCGTCGTCGCCGCCGTCTAGAACCAGAATGTCGACTGACGGGGACGCGGCGGACGACCCCGTGCTTGTGAGCGAGTGGCGGTGCTTGCTCAGCGGCAGTCGAGACCGCGCCGAGTCGGAGCGATTGCTGCTGCTCGAGCCCGGCCGCTCTTCCGCGAACGCCTCGCGCACGGCCCAGCCGTCCCGGACGACTCCCGCCGACGTGTTGGGGCGGCGGCCGGCCGTGGACGGCTCCCGAGCGACCGGCGACGCGCCCGAGGCGCCGTTGCTGCCTCTCCGCTGGCCGCTTTGCCGCCTGGACGGACTGCCCGGGCGCTCGCTGGCCTGGTCGTCATAGGTGACGCCGAGCGCCGACGCGCCCGCGCTCTCGAGCTGCCACACGCGCAGCTCGCTCATGATGGAGTCGCGGGAGCGGAGCGCCTGCGAGTCGAGCTCGTTCGCCCGGTCGAGCGTGTCGGTGATGGAGACGCGCGCGGGCGTCTTGGGGCGGTCGAGCGACGGTGTCAGAGGCCGAGCGCCGAGGCCGAGCGGCCCAGCAGTGCTCGAGCCGCGCTCCAGGTGACCTCCTTGGGCCGACTCGGGGGTCGAGGGCGGCTGAGCGAGCTTGCGAGGGGACTCGGCCTCGCTCTTGATGCGGTGGCGACGCAGCGCACTCGTCACGTTGCCTGCGAACACGATGTCCGTGCCGTGGGTGAGGCTGCTGCCGGCGTCGTCTGCATCCTGGATCGGGTACAGTATTAGTATGGCGGCGTTAGAGGTTGCGGCACCCGCGGCAGCAACTTCACTGGCGCAGACGGACGTACGAATGGACTGGGCTCTACCGTGCCGATGCGTTTGACACTGGAGGAGCGAGAGAGCGACGCAGAGCTGGCCGAGTCGTGTTGAAACCCCGACGCGTCCCCACTCGACAGGGTCAGACGCCCGGCAGACCCGCCAGGCGATAAGAAAGACAGCGCCGAGGCGGCGCCGAGACGCTCCTTGAGGTCTCGCACAGCCGCCTCAACCTCCGCTTCCGAGACGGGAGCGCGGTCAGCGCCGCCCAGAGGCTTCCCGTCGAGTGTGGACAACTGCGGGACAAGGCCGGACACGATCTGGCGGTACGCCTTGACGCGGCACACGGGGTTCCCGACTAGCGTGAGCGTCTGTAGCTGGGGGCAGAATGCTGGGTTGTGAGCAGTCACACAAGAGCAGCCAGCGACTGTCAGTCCAGGCGGCGGGTGAAGCGGTGGTCTGATGTAGTAGCTCTCTCCCACCCAGTTGCTCGACTTGTCCGACTTCGGCCACGCAGTTGCCCTCCAAGTCTGCTCATCATCAAAAAGTGAGGAAGCCGGCCGTCCGTCGACGACTGTCAGTGCTACGTTCGAGGTTCAAGGCTTACCGACGACCTGGAGCTCCTCGTGCATGCTGAGCGGGCTCATGTCGGCGATGCGGTTGTGCTGGACGTATAGCTGCTGCAGACACGTGAGCGCGCCGATGCCGTCGAGGTCGGTGATGCCGCTGCGCGCGACGGAGAGCACGAGCAGCGAGTGCAGCGACGTGCCGAGGTCGCGGAAGCTGAACAGCGCGCTGTTCTCGAGCGTGAGCTGCTGCAGCGACGGCAGCAGCTCGCCCACGACCTCGACCGACTGTTTGCCCGCGTCCACTGATATCCGCAGGCTCGTGACCCGCGACAGATCCTGTCGACCCGTCACTTGTTGCTGCAGTCGCATCGACGCCGTCAGTAGTCGAACGCTCGTCGCGGTGTGGCCACGACGTGAGCAGTGCACGCACCAGCTTCTCCTCCGTGATGTCATCGAACGGGTTGTCTAGCTCTTGGATAGCCAGGTCTGTCTGTAACGGTAGGCGCTTCTTGCCGGTCGGTGACATCGTGGATGGTGAAGTGGGCGCCGCTAGTGCTCCCGCCCCCGCATTCGTTGGCGAGGACGGCACTGGCGTCGGGTTACACTCGCGAGGCAACGCCCGGATGATAAACTTGGCCTTGGCCGTCCTGTCCGCCAGCTTCGGCTTCACTGGGGACACGCAACTCCCATCCATCACCTCGCGCAGGTCGAGGACTGTGCTCATGAGCTTCGGAGGGTCCTTCGTGTGGGATCTGCTGTTGGAGAGACGGAGGAGCGGGGAGAGAGCGAGGAAACCACTCGGAGGCAAGCTCCCCATGCAAGGTCAGCGCCCTATGCGTCGATGGGGCACTCTCGCCCAAAATAGCCACCAAGAGTTAGTGTTCTTGATTGGTCCACTGGATGCATTAGCTATAACCAATCACAAGCCCCTATCAGCAAAAAGTTTCCATGTTTCCGCTTTTATCCAGAACGATGATCGTCGCCTCTCAAAAAGAGAACAACGACACCCTGATTGGTAGAAATATTTCTTCCAAGAGGTAGCAGATATCTGATTGGTCGAGTTAAACAAAGAAGACAAAACGACGCAATTTATTTTTGAGTTGAGAGAAAAATTGTGTAATCCGATTGGGGTAAAGGCCTTCAACCCAAATAAATTACAGTTTAAGATCATCGTCATCCCAAATAAATTACAATTCAGTGTGAAATTATATTAGGAATACTTATTTTAGTTATTGACAGCAGGGTTAGGGTCAAATACACTGTGGTGATTGGCTCGATTACGTCGAAATCAGTACAATTTATTGAAAGCGGCCATGCAATACACAAAGGCACGCGCGTACCCATATGAACTTGATCCGGTCATGACGGTGCGCATTCATAACCAGTTACGGTGCATCGTAACCCTGGTACAATTGTACCCGCGGCCGTCGGACACAACTTGTGTCACAACCGAGCAAAGAAATGGTGGAGACGGCGGCGGCGGGAGCTGGCGGTGCGCTTCACAGCGCCGCCTCCAGGAGCAGTAGCGCGATGGCGACGGCGGGAAGCAGAAAACGGAGCGCGGTTCCTGCTGCGGCGGTGGCCACGAAGCGTCCGCAGGCGGCGCTGGTGTTCCTGCGCGTCAAGCGGCGGCGCACGGACGCGCCGGTCGCGCGGCTCGTGGTGCAGGGCGAGGAGCCGCAGGCGGGGCACACGCTGGAGGAGGGCGCTTCGGCGCCCGCGGACGGCCCTGCGGCCCAACGCGAGATGATCCAGGCGTTCACCAAGCTCTCGACCAAGGAGAAGAGGTACAGTAGCCACCGCCATCCTCCATCCCCGAGAGCGTAACCCTCGCGTAACCGACTGACGCCGCGAGCAGCTTTGTGTTCACGCACATTGACACAATGGAGACGCCGCTGACGAGCGCGACCAGCCAGTCCAAGTGGACGGAGCGCCTGAGAAGGAAGGCGCGGTCGCTCAAGGACGAGCACGCCGAGCTGCGCGCGCGCCGAGCCGCTTCATCTCCCGCGCCCTCTCCGTTCGTCTCGGACCTCGGCTCGGCGGCGGCCAGGCAGCGCGCGCCGATGCTCCAGAAGCAGCAGAAGGTCGCGAAGCAGCGCCGCCAGTCGGACGCGCAGCGCGCGCGCGGGCTGCTGGACGCCGACACGCCGGGCGTGGAGATCAAAGAACAGGGCACGGTGGAGCTCCCAGGCATCCGGCTGGTCGACCTCGAGAGCGTGCGAGTCGCAAAGCACGCGGCAGACACTGGCGCGAAGCCTTCCGAGCCGTCGACGCCCTCGGTGACGGTGAACGGCGCGCGGCTGCGGCCTGCGCGGGTGCTCAACCCGGGCGAGCGCGAGCTGGACGAGGCGATCTGGGCCGCGTTCCAGCGCAACGACTTCAGCCAGTTCTTCGCCATCCTGAACAGCCAGCGGCCGGAGATCCGCGCCAAGCCCGCCATGTTCCAGCGGCCAGCGGACGGCGGGTCGGTGCTCATGGCCGCAGCACTGCACGGACGCGCCGACGTGATCGAGGTGCTGCTCCGCGACAGCCCGGCCAGCGTACTGCTGCGTGACTGGGAGGGCGCGCTGGCGTCCGCTTTTGCGCGCCGCGGGGGCCACCTGAGCGTCGAGAAGGCCTTGCTGGCCTGCGAAGAGGCCGAGAACGACAAGGAGTTCGTGTACGACGTCTACTGCGTGGACGTCTCCGAGAACGGGGCGGACACTGGCGCTCGCGCTGCGTCCGCGTCCAACTCCACGCCGGACGCGGTGATGACGAACGGTCAGTCTATTCAAGCGCCGGTCGTGACGGTCAGCTCGGCCGTGCAGCAGTGGCTGTCCCAGGACGCGAGCGCCCAGCAGGACGACGTGGAGGAGTACATGTTGGAGTCGGACGCCGGTAGCCACGAAGACAGCGACGCGTACGGCCGCGTCTATAGATATGCATACGAGCGCTGACAGAGCGGGGTGGGAACTGACGTTGCGCTGTCGGTGCGTGTGACGTGTCGCGGTGTGGCCGACTCGCAGCGAGAGCGTCGACTCGAACGACGAGGACTTCTTTGCCAACGACTACCCGGACGAAGAGTCGTCGGACTCGGACGCTGACAGCGACGGCTGGGACGAAGTGCGTGCGGATCCGAGAATGCGCGGGCGTGCGTGCCTCTTCACTGTCGAGGGTCACTGAGGAAGCGTTTGTGTCTCTGCGGTTGGGAGTAGATCGGAGGCCCGAAGCGCTTCAACGCTGCCCAGGACGATTACACGGAGCGCGACGACGGTGACTATTGAGGCCAGCGAGTGTGTTGAAGTTGTGCGGCGCTTCGCTACAGGGAAACGTGAACCAGCAAGGGAAGAGCGTGAGCAATCGTGTCCAGGTGCATCGAAGGAATACATACGGATTTGGAATAGGCCGGCATCGTGAGCGAACGATCATCTACAGCGAGAAGCAAATGCTGGTGCTCAACTCGCCCGCCTCGGACAGGAGCAACGCGACATCATCGTCGCTCAGCGCCAGATGGTCAGTGAGGAAGTCGGACGCCTCGAGAGCTCCAAGTAGCGCCGAATCCACAGTAGGCACGCTGGTCCACTCCAGATCCAGCAACTGCGACTCCTC
>JAADXZ010000018.1:0-83404 GCA_023338055.1 Phytopythium mirpurense
CTGCGTTATGCCACGCGCCTCTCACTCCTCAACCTTCCTTCAAGGCCACGAATGGGGACGCAGTGACGACCTAGAGAGCGAGAGACGACCGCCGCCATTTCGCTCTGGAGCTCGGGAAGGAGTGAATGCAACATAAAAGTATGACTCTACCATTGGTTGAAATGGACATAAAATGGAAAACTGATTGGCTAAAATATGTATTGTTGGTAATCGCGCCGATTACAACCTCCAGCCGAGGCAATCATCCGCGACAGTAAACGCACCATCACTCTGAGAGCAGAATGCATCTCACGGCAACACGCAAGTCCTGTGGAGAGCAATGCCGTCGATCCTTGCAGCACCCTGCTATTATTAATAATAGTACGGTAGTCCTTCTCGACCGACGAACCCAGCGACCGGCAGCCAGGTCGGTCAGAAGACTTCTTGGCCAGGCTCTGGGTGCGCTCGAACATCCAGGTAGAGCAGCTTCGAGCCATCAACCTCGCCTGCCTGCAATGGGATCGCAGGATCCGCTATCCATACGCTTGAGCGGCCTTGTATCGGGGGTACACCCTTATCGTCTCCGTGGCGATCTCCATCTCCACCAAGATGAGGCCCGCGATCTCCTGCTGTCTGACGCATCCAGTCCGGCTCAAGGTCTTGACGAGCTCGACACCCCTCGCCGCGGTGAGGCACTCGTGAACCCTCGGTCCGGCGTACCGGCAAAGATTCTCGAGCGCGAGCAGCCCCTCGACTATGTCCGTGCCGCCCGCACGCCGGATGAACGCAATCAGAGCGGCAAAGCCGCCCGTGTCGACGAACAAGTTTGTCGTAACGGGGTCAGCTCGAAGGAAGCGCATCGCGACTGCAGCCGTCTTCTTCTGCTTGGTCGTTCCGTTCGCGATGTTCGCGATGAGCATACGGGTGAAGCGGTTGGCTGACTCCAGGACGAATGACCGCGGAGGAACCCCTGGGCGAAGGTTCCATACTGCCCATTTCGCTCGGGCTCGTTGCTCCGTCGTGCCGTCTCGCACCAGTGCGATCAGAGGCGCGACGCCGCCTGCGCGAAGGATTTCCGAGTGGATCGGCTGGTACCACGAAAGACCCGTTAGTGCACCCGCCGCCTCTTCCTTTTGGATCCCGACGCCGCCGCGTACCAAGTCCACCAACGGGAGCACTCCACCGGCCTTTGCGATCAACACTCGGATTTCGTCGTCTCCGTTGGCGAGAATCGACGACAGTGCCCCAGACGCGCGATCCTTGTGGACAGCAGTCCCGAGTCGCACCAGCTTCACCAACGCCTCGATTCCGCCTGCTTCCACAACTCGTGGGACGTTGTCCAGGAGCGTAGACAGGTTCCACAACGCGGTGGCAGCACTGGTCTTGTGGGCATCATTCCCGTGGCATAGCAGCTCCACCAGCGGCCCAATCGCACCGCGGCTCCCGATCGTTGCGAGCGTATGTGGGCTGACGGTGAGGTTCCACAGCGTCCCAGCCGCCTTTTCCTTCTCTGCGGCAGTGCCGCCTCGAACCATGGCGATCAGTGGGTCGACTGCGCCTGCATCCACGATCAGCGGCCGGTTGGCTTCAATTCTCGCCAAGTTGTTCAGCGCCGCGGCTGCGTTCTCCCGCTGGCGACCACCTTGGTCGCGTACCAACCTCACAAGTGGGGGGATTGCGCCTGCGCCGGCTATCAGTGCCTTGTTCCGAAGATCCACCGCGAGGTTCCTCAGTGTTCCTGCGGCCTTTTCCCTCAGGAAGCCGTCGCCATCGGCCAGCAAGGCAACCAGCGGAGCGACTCCGCCCGCCTCGATTATTAGCGTCTTGTTTCGGTAGTTCGCGGCCAGGTTGAACAACGCGCTCACGGCTTCGCGCTTGTGCGTAGTGGCGCCATTGCAAACCATCTCGACCAAGGGACGTATGGCGCCGGCGGAGGCGAAAAGCACCTTGTTGTCAGCGTTGCCCCAAGCCAAGCGCCAAATCGCCTCGGCTGCCCACTTCGCCGCATCCCCGCGAGTCTCGAGCAGCTTGACGATCGCTTCGATCTCGCGTATTTCCGACCGCTCACCGCGGCTGACATGCACAGCGACAAGGTGATCCGCTGCGAGCTCGGAGAGCCTCGGGTTGCTCGTGGTAGCCAAAGACAGCAGACCCAACAGCGCTCCCCCGCGAGCGAGGACTCGGTTCTTGTGTGGATTGGTCGGTAAGCGACCCATCAACGCACCAAGCTGCCACGTCGACCTGTACAGTCCGTCGACAAGGGACGTCAAGTGCATCACGACCGTGTCGATAGATACTCGCTCGGTGGGCTTGAACGAGCACATGCGCTGGATCAGGCGCCACTCTCGCGTCTCAACAATCGCTGGCCGCTTTGGAATCTCACCGCGCGCCACCTTGAACTTCACAATTTCGTCTCTGAGGTCCCCCCACGGCTTCGAGTCCGTCAAGACCTCAATCATGACCATAGCGAACGAGTAGACGTCGGAAGCGAACGTGGCCGGTGCGCCAGCAATGTGCTCCGGCGCCTTCCAGGAGTATGCGCCTTGGGCCCCTCCGGCTGCTTCGCTGCCCCCTCTTCTCGTCGACACGCTCAAGCCAAAGTCCGCCAGCTTGGCCACTCCGTCCGCGCCAACCAGGATGTTGTTCGCCTTGAGGTCGCCGTGCACAACGCTGTTGTCGTGTAAGTACTGGAGGCCGAGCGCCGCATTCAGCAGGCTACACCAGACAAGGTCCAAAGGTCGGTCGTGCTTGCGGATGAACTTGTCCAGGTCGCCCTCGGCCGCGTTCTCACACACGAAGAACGCCGTGCCAATGTGGCATGCGCCGTACATCTTGACAATGTTGATGTGGTTCAGCCGGAACCACACGTCGGCTTCGTGCTGAAACTCCCGGAGGACTTGGTTGGTCATTTTGGAGAGGACTCGCTTGACGACTACGGGAGTGTCAAACCAGCGCCCGAGGTGGACAGACCCGAACGAGCCGCGTCCGAGCTTGCTCATCGATTGGAATTCGACCTCGGACGGGGAGATGAACCAACGAGGGAGCTTGGGCAGGAGCTGCGTGGACGCACGAACGAGCCCCGGCTCGTCCGTCAAGGACAAGCTTCCCTGGTGTATATCAACACTGTGGTGTAGGAATGTAGCGTCGTCACGCTGATGATGGTCGAGACCCCCTTCTTGATCGAGCTGACACTCGCGATCCGTCATGTCCGACAACGTGTTCCGAGCGTCCTTCAATCGATCGACCCATTGTGACTGCCACTTGTGCACCGCGTTTTGCTTGGAGTCGAGGTTGTGCAGCCTTAAGAACTTGTCGATACCCACATGTAGTGCTACAAGTTCCCCGGGGTCGCTCTGTTTCTCGTCGTCCCAATTACTTGTGGCGCAAAACGAGTCTGCCGGCTTCAAGTGCTGAAAAAGTCGAGCGAGGAGCACGATGACGTTCGCGGCCATCTCCTTGTAGACTTCGAGCGAGAGCTGTCGCTGGTCCAGTTGGCG
This sequence comes from Phytopythium mirpurense, assembly GCA_023338055.1. Taxonomy (NCBI): domain Eukaryota; phylum Oomycota; class Peronosporomycetes; order Pythiales; family Pythiaceae; genus Phytopythium; species Phytopythium mirpurense. The sequence goes on from JAADXZ010000018.1 coordinate 3,477, forward strand.
TACTTGGGCGTAAATGACCGCGAGGCGCTCGTAGACACGGCGGGAGCAGCGATCTTCGACGCTCCACTTGTTGCAATGCGACAGGATCTTTGAAACTTGCAAATTGTCGGCGCCATAGGCTATGATGTTGGCGATCTCGATCTTGCCGGCGGCGACCGCGTACTTCCACTCCATCTTGTCAATGATCGTGCCCCCGTTCTTCTGGCGATCGATCCCAGCGAGCGGCTCGATCATGTGAATCGCCTGCTGCAAGGCGCAAGTAGGGTCGCTGGTCTGGCGCCCGAGATGCTCAATAACGATCCATTCCTCTTCCGTGGTCAGCTCGGGTCGCTCGGTCGGGATACGTGAGAACGGATCTCGCTTCACCACATCCTGACTCCATGCGTCGACGGGAGAGCTCGCCTCGCTCAAAATGTTCAGGAAAGCGACGCCGAGCGCCGTGAGATCTGCTCCCTGTCGGTCGGGTGCGTCGATGAAGCTTTGCAGACCTGAGCCCAGCAGCACCGCCTTGTGCTCAAGCCAAGGGCAGCACAGGCGGTCAACCGTGAGGGAGTCGTATGCCAGCCCTCGCTCATGCAGATACTGCACCCCAAGCGCGACTTCGCGCAGTCGAGCCCACACCACCGCTCGATCTTTCACGGTGTTGACGTACTCGGAAAGCGGCCGGAGCTTTTCATGCGCGATGAACCGCCCGCGTCCGACGTGGTTCGCGCCGAGGAACTTGGCCACGTGAGGGTGGTTGAGGCTCGACCACGTGTCGGCGTCCTTGATCACGCCCGTCGGGTCAGCGGCGTCATACATGAGCAGGCTGTTTCCCCACCGACTCAACCCGAAGGTGCTGCCGAACTTGAACCCCGGCTCGAACCACAGCGGAAGCGACACCACACAGACAGTCGAGCGCTCGGCAACAAGGGCGAAGGCGCGCTTGATGGTCTGCGCCTCGAGCGGCGTCAGGACGGCGTCGGTGTCCATGCGGATGGCGGCCTTGAGCAGGGTCAGCGCCTCCTCATACTGCTCCTCGCTGTCCAGCTCGCCGAGGATGGACAGCGCCTCTCCATCTCCTCTCCAGCCGCACTTGCGCTCCAGCAGATCGAGCGCGCGGTTGTATCTTTCCACTCGGTTGGCCCGCTCACGCTCGAGCGCCTCACTCCAGCCCCAGAGCTCCTGCGGTTCCCCCACGGCGTAGGACGCGTTCGCTTCATCCAATAGTCCGTTCATGCGCTGCAGCTGCCGTACAAAGTGTGCCGTCTGCGCCAGACGCACAAGACTTGACGGCTGCTCGTGGAACGCGCGCATCTCGTCGCGCACGCTCATGACGCCCAGCAGCAGCCCGAACAGCGCCTGGTCCAGCCGCTCGCCCTCCTGCGCCTCCACAAAGCGCCGGAAGTAGCCGAAGCGCGCCTCGGAGCGATCGCCGAGGCCGTCTGACATGCTCATCGTTGTCCTGGTCGCGGAAGTCCCCAAGTGGGAAGGGAGTTGTGAACACCACTGTGGTCCGGGAAGCTGGACCGCCGAGGAGGAGCGGTCAGGGTCGCTGCCCGAGTGCGTTCTGCCCTCGGTTTAAGAGCTCAGGGTGAGTACAATGCATTGCGTTTCACGCAGAACATACGATAGTTAGGCAATAACAATGTTTCTAAACCAAGGTACAGTATCAGACCCCACGTAAACTGACTTCAACTTGCGTGTGGTCCACGTCAAGTGAAGTGCTCATGGGCTGGCAAAGGCAACTTGGCAGCGACAGCACGATCAGTAAGTGACTGGGACTCCAGCAGCTCGACCACCAGCACAGAGCCTTGCTCGATCCAGATCTCCATCCTCCGTTCGTGAGCCCGACCCCACTCTTCCTTTGGATGCGGCAGGAGCTCTGCCAGGCTCAGGATCGGGTGCAACTCCTGCGCCGAGCATTGGGATGGACACTGGCGTCACTCCCGCAATTGCTTTGCGTAGTCCACGTCTCCTAACGACACTTGCGGACTTTAGCCGCCGCATGCACTGGCGTCGGTATCTCCGAGACGTTGACTGCGAATTTGCCTATGGACCACACAAGGCGCTGGCGCTGTCGTCACTGCACTCGAGCGCAGCACGAGACGCAGGAGCGACGACGCCGAGCTGAAGCGAGGCCTTCGCATCCACCCTGATCGTGGACTCATCTTTGGACTCAATGGCGTCGTCCTCAAAGTCGTTGGCGATGCTCGACCACAAAGCGCGGATCTGTCATGAGCGCCGCAGGACACGGGTGTGGCTCTATTGGCGTGACTGCGGCGGCTATCACTGGTCGACCGTGCACCGGGGGCGACCTGCTCTCGCGTCTACTCTACATGTTGCCGTTCTCGTCCTGCACGTCCTTGTCGACGGCCACGTCGAGCCGCGGGTTGGCAGCGCGCAGCTGGTCGAGCGCCGCGTGGCCCTGCTCGCCGAGGCTGTTGCCGCCCATCTCGAGCGTCGACAGCGACGGGTGCGAGTGCACAGCAGCGAACAGCGCGACGCTGCGTGCGCCGTGCAGGGCGTTGGCGCCCAGGTCGAGCGTCTCGAGCGTATGGTTGGCGGCGAGCGCGGGCAGCAGCTTGTCTAGACCAGCGTCGAGCGCGTTGTCGAACAGACTGAGCGTCCGCAGAGACGGCACCGAGAGAAGCGCGACCATACCGACGCTCGACAGGCCGTTCTTGCTCACATCCAGGGCGGCAAGCGTCGTCGCCGGAGCCAGGCTCCGCGCCATCTCGACGGCACCTTCGTCGCCGATGCGGTTGTTGCCGAGCTTGAGCGCCTTGACGCGCGACGTGGCGAGCCCTTGAGCGAGCCCAGCGCACGCGGCGGCCGTCAGCTGGTTGTCGGACAGGTCGATCTGCTCGAGCGCCGTGTTCGAGGCGAGCGCGCGGCCCAGCGCCGCCGCGTGGGCGTCCGAGAGCCCGCAGTCCTTAAGCTGCAGCGTCTTGAGCGACGCGTTGCCCGCGAGCGCGTCGAAGAAGCGCTCACTCGCGCCTCCGAGGTCGTTGAACGAAAGCGTGAGGGTCTCGAGCGCGCAGGTCGCCTGTGCCAGCACATCGGCCAGCACGTCGAGCGACCGCCCCGTCAGCTCGGCGTCCGTGGCCGTGAGCGTCGCGAGCCGCGACCCCGGGTTCGCGGCCAGGCCCGCGGCCAAGCTCTCGATGCCGGGGTCGTCAATCTTGTTGCGCGACAGCGTGAGCGTCGTGAGCGCCGTGGTAGGGCGTGCCAGCAGGTCGCTGAGCGCCGCGCAACCCGCGCTCGTGACGCCCTTGAGCTCGAGATCCCACGTCTGCAGCCCCGAGCGCGGGTTGCGCGCCAGCCCGGCGCAGAGCACCTGAACACCCGCGTCCCCGAGCGCATCGTGGCCCACGCAGAGGTGGCGCAGAGCCGCGTTCCGCGCCAGGCAGTCGGCGAAGGCGGCCAGGGCCGGTTCGCCCAGCGCGTGGCCCGACAGGTAGAGCTCCTCAAGCTGCGCATTGCCCGCGATGGCGCCCGCCAATCGCTGCACGTCCGCGTCTGTCAGCGAGCGCGTGCTCAGCACGTACAGGCTGCGGCAGGTCGCGGGCTGCGCCAGCCGCGCCAGGAGGTCGTCCACGCCCGCGCGCTTACCCCACGCCATGCTTCTACTGTATTATTGCTGGCGGCAATGATGCGGTCGGTGCTACCAGTGGTTGCGGTGGGTTGGGTTTTTGAGGAGGCCAGTATTCGGACGGATCCCTATTTGTAGCCCCGGTCTGATCTGAATTAGGGAAAATCAAGCTTGGACTACTTACCGTGCTCCACAAAACATACTGTGCTTGCCGATCTTTTACTACATTTCTTGATCATTTGTTGGCTTGAATGAAAACTAATGTGCCAGCTAATTCCTCGATCTGAGATACTTGGTCTTGGGCTCGAAAAGGGTCAGCTGCGCCTGATTTATTTGCTAAAACGTAGCTCTTCGCTAAAATTTCGGGTAAAAATGGGTGACCTCCTCGTGGGTTAACTGCCGGCGGCCGTGCGACCCGTTGAGCGCACTTTGGCTTCGGTGCCGGCAGCAGAAAGAACGAGCTCCCTCCCGACATTGGGCTCGCCCGCGGCACTTACTGCAGCTCGTCACTTTTCGCGCCGCTACCTCTCCATCGACACCCTCTCCCCCTCGTCAGGGTCTCGAACGCGCCGATGGGGTGCTTTGATTCATTCCTGTGCTGCTTCAAAAAGGTGCGGCGTCGGAAGATCTAGGGAGATCCCATATGGGGAAAGTTTAGGTCGAGCACGCTGACTGACTAACTGACTGACTGACTGACTGTTGTTGCGCGTGGTGGCTGCAGGACCGAGAGGATGATGCTAAGCACGCAGACGACGGGCTGGGAACGCCCAAGGACGACATGACGAGCACGACCGAGGCGTCCACGTCGCGCGGGGCGGACGACGCGGCCGGCGCGAGCCGTGGCAAGGTGACGGACGCGTACTCGATGGGCAAGGTCATCGGCTCTGGGTCGTACTCAGTCGTGCGCGAGGGCGTGCACAAGCGCAGCAAGGAGAAGTTCGCCATCAAGTGCATCAAGCGCTCGGAGCTGACGGAGGAGGACGACGAGGCCATCATGACGGAGGTGGCCATCCTGCAGCAGATGCAGCACGCCAACATCATGACGCTCAAGGAGTTCTTCGTCGAGCCCGAGTACTACTACCTCGTGACCGAGTTCGTGGGCGGCGGCGAGCTCTTCGACCGCATCGTTGAGAAGACTTTTTACACGGAGAGGGAGGCGCGCGACCTGGTCAAGATCCTCGTCGGCGCCATCAAGTACTGCCACGATGCCAACGTGGTGCACCGCGACCTCAAGCCCGAGAACCTGCTGCTCACGTCGGCGGACGACGACACGTCCATCAAGCTCGCGGACTTTGGCTTCGCCAAGAAGGTCACAACCGACAACGCCGGGCTCGTGACCACGTGCGGCACGCCCGGGTACGTGGCCCCTGAAATCCTCGAGGGTGCGTCGTACGGCAAGCCCGTCGACATTTGGAGCGTCGGCGTCATCACGTACATCTTGCTGGCGGGCTACCCTCCCTTCCACGACGACTCGCAGCCGATCCTGTTCCGCAAGATCCGCAAGGGCAAGTACTACTACGACTCACCCTACTGGGACAACGTGTCGGACGACGCCAAAGAGTTCATCTCCAAGATGCTGGTCGTCAATCCGGCCAAGCGCGCCACGGCCGCCGAGCTGCTGCAGCACAAGTGGATCACGGGCACGGACGTGGCCACCGTGCCGCTCACGAGCGCGCTCACGGAGCTGCGGCGCTTCCACGCGCGTAAAAAGTTCAAGGCCGCCGTGCACTCGGTGCAGGCCACCATCAGCATGAACAAGGCCATGAGCCTCTCGCTGGGCGACTCGGCCAGCACCATCGCCAGCACTGCCAGCAGCGGCGGCGCCCGGGCCGGCGCCAAGAACGGCGGCAAGGCTGCCGGCGACGCCGAGGTGTCGCTATGATCGCGCGCAGGTATGTTTATTAGGAAGAACACGGCGAGGAGTGCGGATCAAGGAAGACCCTTCGTGTGTCTGTCGTTCGTCGGAGCGGAGCAGCCAATAGACAAGCACAGCGGTACCTAAAACCCAACGCACACGACTCGTTTGCTGCATGGGCGTCCAAGCTAGTTGGTCTTCTTGGCGTCGGCTTTGGCCGCCGCCGCCTCTGCCGGGGAAAGCTGCAGCGCGTCGACCAGGTTCCTCCAGAAGCTGCCGAGGTCGTACGGGTTGTACTGGACGTCGGCGACGGAGAAGGACTCCTCCGTGTTCATGATGGTGTCGGGTGAGAAGAGGCCGCCCCAGGACGAGTCGAGCGTCTTCTGCTGCTGCTTGAGCTGCTGCCGCGATGCCCAGGCGCTCTTCGGCCGCGTGAGCCGCCGGAAGAGGAATCGGAACATCTGGCGGCCGCTCGCCTCGCCGTCCATGCTCGCCTCGACCATCAGGTCGTCGCGCTTGAACGACTCGTTGGCCGTTACGTTGTGCGCGATGCGGTACAGCTGGACGAGGAAGAAGACCCACACGACGAAGCCCGTCATGAGCGTCACGGCCGCGACGAAGCCCAGCCCTTGAGCCCTCTGCGGTGGAGAACATGGAGCGATTGTATCAGCAGAAAGCGATCGTTCCAACGCAGGACAGCAGCGTGGCCACGTACGACGACGACGTCGTGGAGCGCGGCCGATACGTCCTGCATCGAGTCGCTGGATAGCCGGTGCTTCTTGAGCAGCGGCTCTGTCTGGTGCCACATCGTGGGCGTACCAAGGCGTCAATACGATAGAGGATTGTGCACGCACCAGTGCTGCAACGTCCAAGTCGAGTCGTGTTGACCTGCGCGAGGAAGACGCTGCTGGTCAGGCAGAAAGCGTAGAGGCAGAGCGCGGCTTGCAACTGCAGGGGCAGAGCGATTAGAGACGCTCGGGTCAACGCGGAGGGCATCCAAAGGCAGATAGACGCACGGACCTACCACCAAGAAGAGCAAAAAGTGCCGGTAGTTCTTCGCGCCGACGCAGCCATTGAACCATACTAGGCACAGAAGCCACAGGCCATGGTGAGAACTGTCGCCACCTCACCGTCGACTGGGTGCGACGGGCAACGTACTACAACTAACCAACAGCAGACACACAGCACAGGGTCAGCACAATATCCTCCTTGGAGCAGCGGCAGCTTCCATAGTACTAAAGAATCCTACTGGTGGTCGAAGCGCGCGACGCAGTGGTCGCACACACTGCAGTGCTTAGAGCGCGGAAGTCTGCCGCACATTGTATCGCCGTCAGTTGGTCCACAGTAACGCGGGCAGGTACAGTATTGACCACGCACGCACTTGAGGGTCTTGCAGGTGCGGCAGTACTTGTCCGCCGGGAAGAGCACCGGGTGGTTCGGGTAGCGCGCGAGCTCCAGCAGGTTCTCCGGACGGACGACGCCCGGGTCGCTCGCGCAGAGAAACACGTACAGCGATACGCAGGCGGCGAACAGAACGGGCAGCGTCCACTTGTGGTACGCGTCCACGTGCGCGTTCGGGATAAACGGGTGCGCGTCTCGCACGAACAGAAAGTAGGAGCCCAGCATCGCGCTGAAGTAGACCAGCTGAGGCGCTGTTTAGTGGGCCATACGGTCCCAGACTGCGGCAATCAGGGTGGGATAAGAGGAGGTGGGCGCTCACCTGCACAAGAGGGTTGCGCTCGTAGGCGACGTAGTGCCGCGCGCGCGCCAGGACGCCCGTCATCGCGCCGTCGAGTGCCGTCGTCAGGCGCCCGCCGCTGGAATGCAGGTTGGATTGACCGAGTTGACGATCGTCACTTTCTATATCCCGTATCTATAGGTAACTCGTGATATTTGCTTTTGGTTAACGACTCATTTCAATCGGTCTACAGAGCGAATGTGGGTCACATGAGTGGGTGGGTTTCGATACTCTCAAAATTTATTGACCCACCCAAAGATACCCGGCCCGTGGATCGATCGATCGATCGATCGATCGGGGGGGAGGAACGAAGGAAAGAGAAAGCGGCCAAGAAGATCGCGGCTTGAGCTCGGCGCCGTCTTCCTCGGCACTTGCAGGCTCCGTCCCAACGGTGAGTGCTCGTCCGACTACGCTGCTCGCTTCCTCAGAGCCTGCCTGCGCGCTCTGTGTTTGTCGTGGGCCGTGTGGCTCTACTGCTCCGGATTCAAGCGAATGCTTCTCTTGGCGATCATCCCCCTGCCTCGGGCGTTCGGGAGACTCACGCCGTTGATGGTGCCGCCAGCGCGCAAAGAAAATCCGGAACGATGGGGGACTCGGCGTACTCGTTCAGTCTGACGACGTTCAACCCGTCGGGCAAGCTGCTGCAGATTGAGTACGCGATGAACGCGGTCGGCAACGGCGGCAAGACGTCGCTCGGCATCAAGTGTGCGTTCGCTAGCTGCTTTGCGCGATGGATGGCGCGTGGCGCACAGCGCCTGACACAGACTGTGTTGCAGGCAAGAACGGCGTGGTGATCGCGACGGAGAAGAAGCTGCCGACCATTTTGGTGGACGAGGCGTCGCACAAGAAGATCGCGACGCTATCGGAGCCCGCGGGCATCGTGTACAGCGGGCTCGGCCCGGACTACCGCGTGCTGGTGCGCAAGGCGCGCAAGAAGGCGCAGACGTACTTCCAGAAGTACAAGGAGCACGCGCCCGCGAGCATCCTCGTGCGCGAGCTGGCCGCCATCATGCAGGAGTTCACGCAGTCGGGCGGCGTGCGCCCCTTCGGCGTGTCGATCCTCTTTGCAGGGTATGACGACGATGGCCCGCAGCTCTACCAGATCGACCCCTCAGGCGCGTACTTTGGCTGGAAGGCCACGGCCATTGGCAAGGACTCGGTCAGCGCCAAGACGTTCCTCGAGCGAGTACGTGGCGGGCATTGACCCTCCCTCCTTGCATGCGGTTGCCCGCGGCGACTGGGCATGACCTAACGCAAGCCGATTGTGCCGCTGGGATTGATCTCGCAGCGCTACAATGACGACCTCGAGATCGAGGACGCCATCCACACGGCACTGCTGACGCTTCGCGAAGGGTTCGAGGGCGAGGTGCGTGCAAAGCGCGGCGCCTTGATACCTTTTGCCTTGGACCCTATTGACTAACGCAACCAATTGCCGCCGGTGAAAAGATGGACGAGACCAACATTGAAGTGGGCATCATCAAGGAGGACCGCAAGTTCCACGTGCTGACGCCGGCGGAGGTCAAGGACTACCTGGAGCAGGCGGAATAAGTCAGGCCGGGGAGCTCCTTCCTCGTCTCGCCGATTACTTCGCACGCTCACTCCTTCGGTGGCGCTGCAAAGGAAAAGGGCGAAGGGGAAGCCACCAATGCGTTCGAGGTGATTTCAGCGCTCGTAAGACGTGGACACATACAGCTCGAATACGACAAGTCGGCACCTGATTCCGTTGTCAAAAACGACACGCTGGACTCACCGAAGTCGTCTCTCTCGGCGAAGAGCGTCTCGCTCGGCTCCTTCTAGTACTTTCGCCTCTTGGACGCTTCGTGCGCGGCAAAGCCTGTGCTCTGGCCGCCGAGGTGGCCGACACAATCCACGCGCAGGCTGCGCTGAAACGCCGAGCCCACCAGGTTGAACGCAGTCGTCAGCTGCAGCATCTCAGCCGCGGAGAGGTTGATGAGACCGTAGAGCATGAGCTGAGGACACAACAGACGCCCACGCACACGTTAGTCGATCAACTGGGGGTGTCCATCGGCACTGATTCGCCGCCGCTCTGTTATCTCTCACCTCACGTTGCGGAAAGGTCAGGCAGTAGACCGTGAAAATGCCCATAACTGCGCCGCTCGCACCGATTGTAAAGACTTGAGCGGGACACCGAGCGTATGCGTTAGAAAGCTAAAGAGCACAGGCGCATGTTGACGTGGCGCACTCACCTCCGGGCGAGCCGCGGAAGCGGGAGACCACGACGCTCAGCGCCGACGAAGCCACCGCCGAGCCGAAGTACAGCGTCAAAAACTTCTCCAGCGACAAGAGCTGCGCGGAGTCGCCGAACGGCCTGCCAAAGTACCCGGCAACGCGCGAGTTCGCGACCGCGCGGTTGTACCACCGGTTCTGCCGCCGGCTGTCACTGGGCGCGAGGACCTGCCGGCCGAACTCCCACAGCATGAACATGTTGATGGCGAAGTGCGGCAGCGTGATGTGGCTGAACGCCGACGTCATCAGCGTGTGGACGCGCCGCCCGTGCGCGACGGCGTTGTACGAGCATGCGAAGTTCCGCCACATCCACTGGTTGAGCGCCGGGAAGCGCGGAGACACGCGCCACATGCCGAGCACCAGCGTGTTGGCCGCGATGATCCCGGCCAGCGCCTTGACGTTGTCGTCATCAAGCTACCATTGCGACGGATTACACAGCGTAAGGGGATGCACGCACAAGCACCGTGATGTTTCCATGGAGCATGAAAAACCCTACCTGTCGTCGGAAGTCGCGCGACCAGCCCCAGAAGAAGTCGTCTTGCTCGTAGTCCCGGTACCAGCTCACGATCCGATCCAGCAAAGCGCTGCCTGGCATCGGCGCCAAAGCAACGCCGACCGAGTCGTCCACAAGCTCATCTTCGACGCCCGGTGCCCCAAGAAGCGCCGTCACGGCCACACCGCTGGAAACCACGCCCAGAGTCGTACACAGCGCGCGGTCGTGCTGCACTTTCCTCGCCACCTGTGAGATCGCGCTCGTTCCGCTGCGACTCGGACTGAAGCGCGTAAGCGACCGCGCGGACTTGCCGAGTGACGCAGAGCTACGGCAGGCATGCAGGTTGATGGGGAGGCGAGGGCGCGGGGCTGGTAAAGGCCAGAGGAGCGAGCCCCGCATGTGGAGCGGCGGCGTCGCCCGCGCTCCCAACATCCTATCCTAAAGGGAAAATTCCAAAATGTGATACAAGTTGGAAATGCTAGAAAAACGTGATATATTTTAGAAACAAGCAAACTATGTTATGCTAATGAAACCAAGTGATTTGAGGAGAAAGAGAAAAAAAACAAAGTTAGTAAGCAAAATTGCCATTTCACGTGTCGAACTTGAATAAGCAAATTGTATTTTTTCAAAAATAGTTAAATCAGTGAGATCTATATATAATTTCTTGTTGCCATTACCCGTATATATTGCTGAAATCAGTGAATTTCATTTCAGCTGGTAAGATCCACGATGTGTAAAACCCAAACACCCACTATTGGATTGGGCGTGTACAAATCAATTCAAAGGCCAAATCAATTTTGAATGCCCTTCTTTTGATGTGGCCACATTGAAAAGAGTGTGAGTCAATTGACCTGCACTTTTGCTCGCTTGCCTTGCCTTTGCTGGTCATCTTGGGAAAGGCGGGCAAGGCAAGTGTCACTACACGAGCGAGGCACATCGTGGCCAGCATGGACGCCTCATGCTCCAAGGAGGGCGCGCTGTCTGCGCCGATCCCTTTCGTCACGCTCTCGGACGAGGACGGGACGTTCGAGATATCGGCCGAGGCGGTCGCGTACCTGTCCAAGATCAAGGGCCCCGTGGCCATTGTGGCAATCGCGGGGCTGTACCGGACCGGAAAGTCCTACCTGCTCAACCTGCTGCTTGGCCGTGAGAACGCGGACGCCATGTTCAGCGTCGGCGCGACGGTCAACGCGTGCACCAAGGGCATCTGGATCTGGGGCGAGTCCGTGGCTGAGACCGAGAGCGCGGCGTTTAAGCAGCTCCCGGCCGACACGACCATCCTGTTCATGGACACGGAGGGGCTCGGGTCGACCCAGCGCTCGCAGACCCAGGACACGCGCATCTTCGCGCTCACAGTGCTGCTGTCGTCGCTCTTCATCTACAACAGCCGCGGCGTTATCGACTCCAACGCGATTGAGGACCTGTCGCTGGTGGTCAACCTTACCAAGTACATTCAGACCAAGGCGTCCACGCAGCTGGCCGCCGCCGACGGTGACGATGAGAGCAACGCGCATGCCTCCGCGCTCGCGAGCTTCTTCCCCGACTTTTTGTGGATCGTGCGGGACTTTACGTTGCAGCTCGAGGAAGACGGACAGCAAGTCTCGGCCCGGGACTACTTCGAGAGTGCGCTCAAGCAGCAGCCACCCCTCACGGACGAAGTGGTGCAGAAGAACCGCATCCGCTCGCTGCTATCCACGTTTTTCCCTGCTCGGGACTGCCTCACAATGGTACGGCCGCTCAGCGACGAGAATCTTCTGCGCGAGCTCATCCATCAGCCATACGACTCGCTCCGCCCCGAGTTCCGCAAAGAGATGGAGACGCTGAGGAAGAAGGTAGCCACGACCCTCAAGCCCAAGAAGATGATGGCGAAAGCGCTTAGTGGCCCAATGCTCGTGGCTCTCGCAGAAAACTACGTGAGTGCCTTTAACCGGGGCGGAACACCCGTCATCTCGACTGCGTGGGATCGTGTCATGGAGTCACAGTGCGATCAAGCACTGGAGGCAGCCAAGCAAGCGTTCACTCAGTACTTCGAAGCTTCTCTCGCCGAAAAGTCGAGTAAGTACAGGCAATGCACGCACTCGAGTGGTGAGCTGAGTGCTGGGTATCATGTTGAGTAACGATTCTGTGTCCGACTGATTGAAACAGGCCCGATCATGATGAACGGATCATTCAGGACTCGGCCGCTCAACGACGACGAGCTGGAGAGTATTTTCACGCAAGCGCACGAACTGGCCGAGCACGAGCTGATGCACGGTGACGTGTCAGTCACGGGGACGGATGCCGAGACGTACCACGCGCGACTCTCGGCCTTTGTGCTCGACTGCTTGCACAAGCAGTATGCCGCGAATGATGCGCTCTCTTCTTCATTCAACAAAGCCCTCCTTGAAGACATTTCGAAGCGGGTTGGCAGCGATGGTGATTTGTCTGCGCGCGACCCCGCCGCTACAGTGAAGCCTGAAGGGATTGATCACCTGCGTGACCGATTGGCGTCGTACAAGACGCGGCTGGAAGAGATCTGCTCTACGTACAAGCAACAAGCGCTGGGCTCGCAGCAGTCAGCAGTCCTTTGCGCTTTCCTGACCAACGCGTTGACGGACGGGGTATTGAACTGGGGTGCCGCAGTTCGCCAGGTATTTCGTGAGAACTCGACGCGGCTGGAGGACGACATCTCTGCGAGGCAGCAGGAATTGCGCGCCATCGAAGCCAAAGTTCGAGCTGCTTCAGAGATGCTGGCACAGCAGAAAGAGTCCTACGAACGCGCTCTTCAGGCCCTTGGCGAGCGCATCACGGAAGAACGCGCGGTTGTGGGCGAGGAGATCCAGAACAAGAAAGCCGAGCTCGAGAGAACACATTTACAAGTTGCTCGTGTCACTGCACTCCACAAGGAAGCGTTGGACCGACTGGAAGCGCAGGTTGACGAAGCGAAAGCTGAGCGTCACCGACTGGAGATAGCTGCCCGGGAGGCGGAAGAGCGGCGCGAGCGTGAGCGAAAGGAGGCGAAGCGGCAGCTACTGGAGCGTGAGCGCAGCTTCCATGAGCAAGAAAAGGGTTTGCTGCAAGGGCAGCAAGAGCACCTGCAGCAGGTGGTGGAGATTGAGCGGCAGCTTGGGGATCAAGACGCAGCGCACATGCGCGAGCTTTTCGAGCTCGAGAAGAGGAACCGTCGTGAGCTCGCGGATCTGACACTCAAGCATGAAGATGAACAAGAAGAGCTGAAAGAGAAGACCATTCAGGTGCGTGGTGCAGTCGCAGAGGTTGCGATACGTCATGCAGGCGTTCTTACGAGACGATATCTACTACTGTAGGAGATTCGCGAGCTCAAGCACGAGCAGGACGAGGAGCTAGCGACGCTCCAGAGCGAAATCGAGGACAAGATGTCCCTGCTGTCGGCTTTGCGCGAGCAGTTGGCGACGAGGGAAGCGCTTGAGGCCGCGCGCAAGGCCAAGGCGAGCCAGCTCTTCCCCGGCGCAGACGACTGCGTGGTGCAGTGATGCAAACGATCTGCGAGTAAATGAATCCTCGCAGCACTAGCCAGGAAATGCCGCGCGAAGCTCGCTCGGTTCAGCATCCAAGTACTTGCGGTCTGCACACTCCATAGTACTTGGAATTAGTATGCATGCAGCCCATGCCATTGGGCACTATTGACTGCGCACTTTTGCGAGCTGAGTACTAGTATTGCGACCCACGGTACGTCGGCTTCACTTCTTGCACCTGCCCAACCACCAAGGTCAAGGTCAAGGACGAGCGCCAAGCCTAGAAGGCCAAGCCGCCGTTGCTGTGGCGTGCAGCGATGGACTTCGCGCTCCGCTTCGGCATCGAGCACCAGAGCGACGACGAGATGTTCCTGGACAGCGACGAGGACATGTTCGAGGAGGAGGAGGAGCCGGCGTCGCCCACCGGCAGCTCGGAGGCCGGGCCGCTCTCGGGCGCGCTCGCGGCGCACGTGCCGTGCCCCACAGGCTTCAGCGCCGTGATCAGCAACCTGCTGCGCGCGTCGCCGGCCGCGCAGAGCGAGTTCTCCTTCGGCGGGCGCGCGCCCATGCCTCCGGCACCCGGCCTGCAGGTGGAGGGGCTCGGCACGGTGCCGCTGCCGCTGCGGCCGCCGTTCGCGCAGGAGCTCATCGCCGCGTGCGAGCGCGCGCCCTACGGCAAGGACTACGCCACGCTGCTGGACGACTCGGTGCGCAAGAGCTGGCAGCTCGCGCCCGACAAGGTGCGGCTTGCGAGCCCCGAGTGGGCGCTGCAGATGAAGAAGCTCGTGGAAGAGGTCGGTGAGCGGCTGGGCTACCGCGGCATCCCGCTGACGTGTCCGCTGTACAAGCTGCTCGTCTACGGGCCGGGCGGTCACTTTGTGCGGCACAAGGACACGGAGAAGGCCGACGGCATGTTCGCCACGCTCGTGGTGCAGCTCCCGTCGCTGCACGAGGGCGGCGACCTGGTCGTATACAGCAACAAAAAGGCCAAGGACGCCGGCGCCGACAAGGACAAGGACAGCGTGACGACGCCCGAGTCCATCGAGCATCGCCACGACTTTGGCAAAGCCACGGGAGCCGCGCCGTTCGCCGTACACTACGCGGTGCACTACGCCGACGCGGAGCACGCGCTCGAGGAGGTCACGAGCGGCTACCGGCTCGTGCTCGTGTACTCGCTGTGCCTCCCTGCCAACATGCGCGACCTGGACCTCTCGTTGATCGCCGGCGGCGGCGACGAGGCGGAGGACAAGAAGAAGGCAGCCATGGCGCTCGCTTTCAAGGGCCTCGTGGCCAACGAGCAGCCGCCCGATGAGCAAATGGAGGAGGAGGAGACCAAGCGCACGTCCACAATCGATAAGGCAGACCCGCTGCCCGGGTCCTTCACGCTCATGCTGACCCACGAGTGCACGGAGAGCAGCGTCAGCCGCATGGGATGCGGCGCGCTCAAGGGCGACGACCGCGAGCGCTTCTTGAAGCTGCAGGCCGCCAACGAGTCGCTACCGCGTGAGCACCAGCTCCAGTTCTACATCGTCAAGCTCTCGTACGACATTGAGTACTACGACACGAGCGGAGGGTTCCGCGGCCAGTTCAACTGGGAGGAGAGCAAGCGCAGCGAGTCGGTCGTCGCGTGGCACGCGAGCGGAGGCAACAAGCTGCCGTTCAAGCGCGGGCACTCGGAGAGTGGATACGACGAACCTTCGCAAAAGTTCCCGCTGCAGCTGCTCAACCCGGACAACTGGTCGCTCGAGGTACTCTGGGGAGAGGAAGGCACCAACAAGTACAAAGGCTACATGGGCAACGAAGGCGCGACCAAGAGCACCAAGTACTGCCAGTACGGACTGGTGGCCTGGCCCCTTGCGCTCGACGCGGCGCACAGCTTCACGTACATTGGGGACTCGCACGCGGCCAACGTTCTCCGCGAGCAGCGGTCGCTGAACGCCAAGGCGGTGAAACAGTTCCTCCAGGCAGTCGAGAAGCTCACGACCCACTCGACCAACTCGTATCCGCGCTCGTACAAGAAGACGCCGTTGTCGGCCGAGTTCTGTCGTTCGCTCATCGAGCTGCTGGAAGACGCGCACGACGCGCGGCTCGTCCGCTTCTTCTTTGACAACACATTCCTCCGCGTGAACCACAAGCTGGATGTGAGCACGCAGCTGTCCGCCCTCATCGCCACGTTCGACTGGAAGAGGTGGGGCCGTCGATCCTCGCGTTCTTCTCCAAGTTCAAGGCGTGGGGGGAGTCGACGAGTTACTTCGACGAGAACAAGTCCATGAAGTGCATCGACGCCATTCAGCTCGCTGTGCGCTTCGCTGACGGATGGCTAGGCGCGTCAGCGTCGAGCCAAGACGCCGTGCAAGCGCTGGCCCGAGTCGCTGTCGACCGGATCAAGACGATTGTGCCGGCTGACCTGCCATCGATCAGGTTCATGACGCTGTGGAAGGTGCTCGCGGGGCTCGACGACAAGGCGCTGCAGCGCGAGCTCGTCTCGCACTTCCAGACCGTCGACATTATCTATACCAAGACGCTGGTTGACTCGATGAGCAAGGTGACGGACCCCAGCGCCGAGTTCCAGACTGCGGTAAAGGCGCTGGCTGCGCGCCGCCTCGCGTGGCTGAACCAAAAGATCGACGCGGCTGCGAATACGTCGGCGCTCACGTGGGAGATACCGGCTGCTGAGTGCCCAAGCAACGCCCAAGTGGAAGCCTTCCTTCGTGGTCCGGAGCTGAAAATGACGGTGCGCAACATGTCGGGGATCCAGCAGGCGCGGCGGTTCGTGCAGCAGCATGGCGGCTCGGCTGGCGCGGCGTTCAGGATGGAGGCGGCCGGCCGTGGCCGCGACGTGCATGTCGTGATCACCAAGACGCGGCAGCCGCTCGACGCCAATAACGCGAAAATCTGGGCCATGCACGAAGAGGCGCAGCGGCTGGCACAGCAGTTCGGCGGCGAGGTGGTGGCGCTCCCGTCCCGGTTCATGGAGACGACGGTCCCAACGGCAACCAGCACGCCCGCAACGAGCGCGACGGCCAACAGTCGGAAGCGGCGTCAGCGCGAGTGATGTCTTGGAGGCGGTTTCTTCGCGCCTGCTGGGAGGAGATCACAATGCAGCAGCCTCCGTGGGTCGCGGTGGTAACCGTCACTAAAGGAACAACACGAGAAGCGGTTATGGAGTGGAAGAGCCTCTCAACGGCAGCAGTGGGTGCGCCATGGGTGCGGAACCATACCTTGGTCGAAGAATCGCTGCCCAGTTGCCGTTAGTGGTGAAACGCTGACATCGGAAGCGGCAGGCTCGAACGGATGCTCACACGTCACATGGGGCTGCGACACGAACACTTACGGAACCGCCAGCAAGCGGTTACTCCCGAGGTGCAGCGCTTTCACACATGAAGCGCCACGGCTTGAGCTCGTTGCTGCTTGCAACTCCTGCTGTCACGAGGCCGTGGTGACTTGATAGCTGCTGTGGCTGCTGTCTACCTGCGGCCCGTGCAGAATGCGACCCGTGAAAAATGCGCCGGGCTTTTCAGTCCTCCTCATTCTCCAACTCGCCGAGCCCTGCAACACCCGAGCTCAAGCCACCAGTGAGTCGACCGCCTCTTCAAGCCATGAACTGGGAAGATTATGGGAGCGAGAACAAGGACGGCGCGTCTGAGTCGGAGCGCATGATCCGCCGTGAAGAGGTCGCGACGCGCGTTGCGCAAGACCAGACGACTCGGCGTAAGCGCGAGCGCCTCGCCTTCGGCCTCACGGCTCTGCTCTCCACTGCCGTCGTCAGCGGCGTCGTGTTCAACAGCGCTCGGTCGGGCGACAGCGCCATCCCCACCGCTCTCCGCCAGACTCCCAGCAACGAGCAGGCGGGTGGGGGCGCTGCACGTCTCTTTGACGGCCCGAAGATCAAGGACGGCAGCTCCATCAAGTGCGTCAACAGCGACAGCGGCGTCTACCGCTTGACCGATGGCGAAATTCGCCCGTACCCGAGCGACAAGGTGGCTCGGTCGTGGGACCCGGAGTACGACGTTAACGTCCATGAAGTCGACTGCACGAACCTCCCCAAGGGTAGTCCGATGGCTCTCAAGGGCGAGCTGGTCGCAGTCGTTGAAGCGGAGCGGCCGGTCTACACCACTTACACGAGAGGAGCGGATCCCAAGCCAGAAGAGCGCGGTCAGGCTGCTGACGTCGAAACTGGCGAGCCCACTAGCGATTTGACCGGCGAAGTTGTCGAAACTCGGCCTGCAGTCGTTGCTGTAGTTGATGAGGCCACTGGCGAGGTGACTGAGGAGAAGCCAGTCGTCATCGAGACTATCGAGACGAGCGATGGCGACATTGTGCAGCAGGTCGTCGACGAGTCGGGAGACGTCGTCGCGATCATTGACGGTTCTGTTGCGGAAGATGTCGTAACCGACGTTGGTGCCAGCTCGGACAACGAGTCGACAACTTCGGACGCCGTCGACACCGACGACGTAGCCGTGGGGGTGGCTGAGCCTGTTCACACGAAGGCTCCCGTGGAGGTGAGTGAGCCCGTGGTCGAGTCGACCGACGCGCCGGCCACCAAGATCGTCGAGATTGACGAGACCGAGGCGGAGACCGAGACCGAGACCGCTACCGAGGCGCCGAAGGAAGAGGTCGTGGAGGTGGCTGAGCCTGTTCACACGAAGGCTCCCGTGGAGGTGAGTGAGCCAGCTATCGAGACGGACTCTTCTCCTGATGAAGATACGGCGTCTTCGAGTGCGGTTTACGGCATTGCTGTCGGCGAGCCGTACAGCGCCAACGAGCTCGACACTAGCGAGCTGGAGGCCAAGCTCCTCGAGGAGGCCCTCGAGGCAGACGAAAAGCGCGTCGCCGAGGTCAAGAGCGAGTCGACCGAGCCGCGCCGCGCCCTCCGTGCCTAGGTATTGAGTTGCCCTGCTGTCCGCCGCTGGTGACACCGCGCGCTTTGTGTCCGCGTCGGCCTGTTGCTCGTCTCCATGTCGAGTTCGCCTTTCCTTTCTTTTGCATATCGCCTCTCCTGATCAACATGCAATTGCTGCTCTTTCCTCTTGTTCGTTTCTTTTACATACGCTTCTCAAGTCATTGCAGAAAAATTGGCGGAGATCATCACTCTTTCTTCAACTCGCCGAGTGTACCGAGGCCAAGTCACAACGGACAATGGACAGAGAGATGGAAGCCGCGCTTCGCTTTGCGCTCTCGACGCTCTTCATGAAGCAGGGACGCCTGGTGGCGGGCAGTAGCGAAGGAGCAGGGCACCGCGTCCAGAAGGAGGCGAGCGGGCTTGCATCGGGTCACGACGACCCGAGAGACTACGGCTTTGAACCTGGCGAGATCGAGATCGATGACGAGGCTGGCGAACGAGACGAGCAGGTGCTGGAGGCGCAAGCGCCCGACTCGCTCTTGGCCGTCGTCCTCGCCTGCATGGGCAGGCTGCGCGACATGTGCGAAGGCTCCTGTCGAGACGGCGAATGCGACGTGGAGGAGGGATTTCGTGGCGTGGCGCGTGAGCTTCGCGAGTTCGCCGCGCTGGACGACATGTTCGTTGACCTGCTGCGCCTGTTGATGGACCTGCTTCGGGCGGCAGACGCAGAGGGGGAAACCATGGACGCCGCCTCGGTCTCTCACGGTCCGGTTCGATATTGCGCGATGGGATCGAGATGCCGCTTCGGTGCTAACGTGTTCTGCAACAGTGCTCACGCACTTGTGCTTCGAAGAAACTGGCGCGCCGTCATACAGATTCAACGAGGTAGTCGACGCATTTTGCTGATCACCATCGCATCCCGCTGTCTGCTTGAATGAGCTAACACATTAGCTGACTGAAAGGTGGTCCCGTTCCTGATCGCTGCTTTGAACGACGCGCGTGGCACCACCCTATCGGAGTGGGTGTCGCAGTCACTCGACGAGGTGGACGCGTCAGTCCATGACTCGAGCTAACGCACCAAAGGTGTATTACAAATGGGAACACGCGACGGACCGACCAGCATTGGCAAATCATCAAAAGGTGAGTCGAGCCAACAATGGAGGAGTGGCCATGTATGGAACTTTATTGCTCGCGGTGTAATGTTTAACGCGCCGCACTGCTCTGCTTCAGTCGCACGAGGACTGCTGTGCTCGCCTGCATGTGCTGTGCCGCGCGTCCCAGCAGGTGCGGCGCCATCCACTCGTTCCAGCTGCAATCGCCGAAACGCATCCAGGGATAATTTACAGCACCGCTTAGCTGTTCTTCATGGCGTCCATCACGAAGTTGAACGAGTCGTCCTTCTTCTTCATGAAGCCAAACCCCGAGTCGTCCGAGATCCCGTCCGACGGCTCCTGGATCGTCTTGGCAATGTACCCACTCGGCGTCATCGCCGCGCCGATCACCTGCGAGCCCATCCGTGCGCGGCCGTCGACACCCATCGGCATCCCAACGCCGGCTCCCTGCATCTGCTGCATCTGCTGCATCTGCTGCATCTGCTGCATGTACTGCATCTGTTGCATCTGTTGCATGTACTGCATCTGCTGCATCTGCTGCATCTGCGGCGCGCCGAAGTTCATCATGTTCATGCCCATCGCGTTGCCAAAGTTTCCCGTCACCTGGGGAGCCGCCGGGACAGGCTCGAGGAGCGGATCAAGGATCAACGACTGCGTGGCGGCAGCAGAAGCAGGGGCCGAGGCAGAGATGCTGGTTGGCTGCGCTGCCTCAGAAGTCGATATCGTGCTTGCGCCACTCGACTGCAGCTGAAGACCGCCAAACATGTCGACGACATCATTTGTCGACGGAGCCGCCGACTGCGGGGCCGGTTCAGCTGCTTGCGGAGGACCGCTGCTCGTCTGCAGCCCCGAAAACAGATCGTCCGCGTTCGAAGAGGCAGGTTCATCGAAGCCACCCAAAAGATCAGTCTCCTGCGCAGCTTGTTGGCGCGGCTGCTGGTATCCGCCCGACGCACGGGCGCTTTTGGGCTTTGTTGCTGATCGGCTACTCGAGGCAGAGGCCGCCGCACTGCCGCTGGAAAGTCCCAGAGTCGCGAGGATCTTGACGGCACGGTCGCGCACCGCAGCCTTGTCCGACTTGGCGCACTCCTCGATCTCGGAACTGTTCTCCGTGAAGTAGTCGTTGAAGTCTTCGCATCCGTCTGTCTTCAACAAGGCGTCAATGGTCGCCAGGGCCTTCGACACCACGGTCCACTGCTCGTCGGCTAGGCAGTCTTCCAGGATCGGGCCGACGATTTCAGCATCTAGCGTCAGCGCACTCTTCAAAAATGCGTCCATCTTGTCCTTCGGGGGCACCGCGCGCATGCCACCCGGGGCACACAGAGCGGTGACCAGGTTGCGCTCGTACGAGCCATCCGACTGAGCGCCCGAGGTGCTGCCGGTGAGAGACGGCGAGGAAGCGCCAGCGTAGGCCCTCGCGTCTGAAGGCTTGCTGTCGTTGCCGTATCCATAGTCCGTCGAAGGTCCGCTGGAGTTCCCGCGCGAGAACGATCGACCGTCACGCGCCTCATTGTTGAAACTCTGCGTGCGACTGTCGCGGCCGCCACTCGACATAGTCTGCAGCGCAGGTGGCTGCGTCACCGGAGCAGCCTCAGCACCCCAAGCGCCACCCACGCGCCCCTTCTTCCGTTCGCCCTCTGCGGTTCCATCACAAGCGCCATTGGTGAGCTACAGCACCAAGCACACACCAATGAAGTCTATCTCAGGACGCACCGTATGCCTTTTCGCGAAGCTGCGAGCTGGCCGACTCGCGCAGATCGCCACCGGCGCCGCCGTATGCAGCAGAGCCAACGCTATATCCTCCGCCCGAGTAGCCAGACGGGCGGTACGGCTCCTCAGGGTTGTATGCGCCTGGATTCGGACCGTACGAGCCGCCCGTGGGGCCGCGATTGGTGGCAAAGCTCCAGCCTTCAGGCGGGTTTGCCGACCCGGGAGGGGCTCCTGCAAACGTCGGCTTGCCGTCATTCTTCGAGTACTTGGAAGCCAGCTTCTCCTTCAAGCCGGAGAACAAGCCGCCCTTCTCGTCTGCCATCCACGCCATGACAATCTACGTCAGCACCGCGACAACCTTATCTAGCTCGCGCACTGCGACTCACCGCGTGCATCCGAGTACATGGGGTTGCCGATTCCCGAAAACTTTTGCTCGTTGAATGGCGAAGGTCCAGGACCACCACCGTACGGAGCCGGCGGCGGGGCGCCGTACGTCGGCGGGTTGGCGCCAGGCGTGGGCCCGCCGTACGGATACTCGGGCTGGTATGGCGGGGGCTGCTGCTGACCTGGGTAGCCACCCATGGGCGGCTGGGGCCCACCGTAGCTGCCTTGGGACGGGTCGCTGCCGTAGCCATACGATTGGCCGCCTGCGAAGCCGCCAGCGCCAGGAGGCGGGGGCAGCGTGTCATTCGCATTTTTGCTGCCCCAGAGCTTGGAGCCCCAGCCCGAGCCTGAGCCGCCGGCGGTATCGCTCGGGTTGCTCATGCCTTGGATGCGCGCCGACATGCCCATGCCGCCCAGCCCCGGGGCGTTGTCCGTGTCGTAGATGGCGTCGAGGCACTCCTTGGCCGAGTCGCGCACGCGGCGGTAGTACTCGTCTCCCTTGAGCGGATCCGGCGGGCCACGGAACTCTGCAAGGCACAACGCGGGAGAAGGCGCGCGTCAGATCTACCTAGAACGCGCGGCATGCAGTCGCTGCGGAAAGGCGATAGGCGAGCGCGACGTACGGAGACACTCCTTGATGATGGGGATGTTCTTCTGCATCTCGCGCTTGAAGTCGACGCGGCCCTCGCGGCACACGTGCTTGATGACCTGCAGCGCCTTGAACTTGATCGTGTGGTGCTTGTTCTTGACGCGCGAGATGAGGAAGTCCATGACCTTGGTGCACGTGTCGTAGCTGTGCTGCGTCATGCGCGCGATCTCGCCGTACAGGTAGCCAGGTGTGGGCGCGTCATCCTTGCTCGTCGCGCGCGTGAGTAGGGCCTTGTCCATGGTGCTCGCGGCCCTCGGTCAGGCAGACGCCAGGCGTTCGGGCTTGATCTGCTGCTAGGAAGCGCCGCTAGGGACCGGCAGGGCGGGGAGGTGGCAGCCGTGGAGGGGGCAGCGAAGTGGGTGGTCTCGCGTACGGAGAGAGGGCAGGGAAGGCCAGGGAAGCAGCGCACGCGTCCAGGCTTCAGACACGTCGTGCGGTGTCGTTCCTTCGCGTGGTGGTGGAAATCTCCCCCCAACAGCCGATCCGCTCTGGCCTGAAAGCCTAGAAACGCAAATCTATCATCTGTAAAGCACCAAATATGTAATTTATCGTTTCTGCTCATACATAATGATTTGAAAATATTTCATTTCTAGGTTTTAAAGATTGGAAAATAGCTGTTCTCATAGGATGCCACGTCAACGCACCGAAAACTAACGAGGCGTCGAATCTGGTGAATAGTTTCATAGTATACGGTGTTTCTGAGTCTTTTGATGGGTACCATGTGCCATTGTGATGCGATGCGCGTGGAGATTAGTCCAGCGAATGACGTCGCCTCCGTCACGCGTGTAAAACCTCATGCGATCTTGTCAAAACCTCGCATCAGGAGCGCCAACACCATCCAGCATCCACAACATAGTCACTCTTCAAGTTTCTCGTCGGCGACCGGTCGGCGCCTCCCCCGCCGCTCCCCCGCGCCCTACCAGGCTCTAGTGCAGCCCTCCGCGCCGCGATGCTGCTGCGCCGCGCCTCCCGACTGCCGGCGGCCGCTCGCCGCGCGCTCCCGCGCTCCCTCGCGTCCTTCGCGCCGACCGACGCGTTTCTGCCGCGCCACCTCGGCACGAACGACCGCGAGCGCGCGCAGATGCTCCAGGCCATCGGCTACCCGAGCGTCGAGGCGCTCGTAGACGCGACGGTCCCGCCCGAGATCCGCCTGGCCGAGCCGCTGAAGCTGCCGGGCCCGCTCTCCGAGAGCGAGGCGCTCGCCAAGCTCAAGACCATTGCGAGCAAGAACGCGGCGCTCAAGTCGTTCATCGGCATGGGCTACTACGACACGCTCACGCCCGCGCCGATTCAGCGCAACATCCTCGAGAACCCGGGCTGGTACACATCGTACACGCCGTACCAGGCCGAGGTGTCCCAGGGCCGGCTCGAGATGCTGCTCAACTTCCAGACCATGGTCGGCGAGCTCACGGGCCTCGAGTTTGCCAACGCGTCCCTGCTCGACGAGGCGACGGCCGCAGCCGAGGCCATGACCCTCGCGCACGGCGCCGCCAACGGCTCGCGCGCCGCCTTCTTCGTGTCGAGCGACTGCCACCCGCAGACCATCGGCGTCATGCAGACCCGCGCGGACAACGTCGGCATTGAGCTTGTCGTGGGCGACGCGGCTGCGATTGCCGCCGACGCCGGCTTTGCGCTCGACAAGTTCAGCGGCATGATGCTCCAGTACCCGAACACTTTCGGTGACATTGCAGACTACCGTGCGCTCGTCGAGCGCGCGCACGGCAGCAAGACGCTTGTTGCGTGCGCGGTCGACCTCCTGGCGCTGACGCAGATCGCGTCGCCCGGTGAGATCGGCGCGGACATCGCGGTCGGGTCGGCCCAGCGCTTCGGCGTGCCCTTGATGTTTGGCGGCCCGCATGCTGGCTTCATGGCGACGACCAAGAAGCACCACCGCAAGCTCCCGGGGCGCATCATCGGCGTCTCGAAGGACTCGCGCGGCGAGCCGGCGCTCCGCATGGCGATGCAGACCCGCGAGCAGCATATCCGCCGTGACAAGGCCACGAGCAACATTTGCACGGCGCAGGCGCTGCTGGCCAACATGGCGGCCGCGTACGCCATCTACCACGGGCCCGAAGGCATTCGCTCGATCGCGGAGCGCACGAACCTGTTCGCCGCTACGCTCGCGGCCGGCCTCGAGGCGTACACGTCATGCCGTGTGCGCAACTCTGCGTTCTTCGACACACTCGACATTGACGTGTCGGGCGCTGGACGCTCGGCGAAGGAGGTGCTTGCGACTGCCAGTGCGCTTGGCGTGAACCTGCGCCTGATCGACGAGTCCCGCGTCGGCGTCGCGATGGGCGAGAGCGTCACGCTCGACGACGTCGCCACGATCCTGGTCGCCCTTGGCGCCGACAAGGCGCAGCTGCCGGCCGCGCTGGATGAAGCCCTCGGAGCCCGCGCGCAGGAGCTCCGCAGTGCCAGCGTCCCCGAGCATCTGAAGCGCAAGGCGCCGTTCCTCACGCACGGCATCTTCGACAAGTACCACACAGAGACGGAGCTGATGCGGTACCTCAAGCACCTGGAAGACAAGGATCTGGCGCTCAACCGGTCCATGATCTCGCTCGGCTCGTGCACCATGAAGCTCAATGCGGCCTCGGAGCTGGTGCCCATCACGTGGAGCGAGTTTGCCAACGTGCACCCGTTCGCCCCGGCTGACCAGTGGAACGGATACCGCGAGCTGATCGAGTCGCTCAACGGATCTCTTGCCGAGATCACCGGGTTCTCGGCCGTGTCGACGCAGCCAAACTCTGGAGCCGCGGGCGAGTACGCCGGCCTGCTCACGATCCGCAACTACCAGCGAGCGAACGGCCAGGGCCACCGTGACGTCTGCCTGATCCCTGTGTCGGCCCACGGTACGAACCCCGCCAGCGCTGTCATGGCGGGCATGAGGGTCGTGGTCGTCAAGTCGGACGACCGCGGCAACGTGGACCGAGAGGACCTGGAGCAGAAGGTCAAGCTGCACGCGGACAAGCTGGGCGCGTTCATGATCACGTACCCGTCGACATTCGGCGTGTTTGAGGAAGGCGTCAAGGACATGATCGAGCTGATCCACTCGCACGGCGGCCAAGTCTACATGGACGGCGCCAACATGAACGCCCAGGTGGGTCTGTGCAACCCCGGCAAGATTGGCGCTGACGTGTGCCATTTGAACCTCCACAAGACTTTCAGCATCCCGCACGGCGGCGGCGGCCCTGGCGTCGGATCGATCGGCGTGGCGTCGCACCTCGCTCCGTTCCTGCCGGGCCACGCTGTCGTTCCCTCGGGCGGCGAAGGCGCGGGCACGGTCCCCAAGAGCGACTCGGCCGTCAGTGCCGCGCCGTTTGGGAGCGCGGGCATCCTCCCGATCCCGTGGATGTACATCACGATGCTGGGCGAGTCGGGCTTGAAGGCGGCCACCTCGAACGCGATCCTGAACGCCAACTACATGGCCAAGATGCTTGAGGGGCACTACGACGTGGTGTTCCGCGGCCCCAAGGGCACGTGCGCCCACGAGTTCATCATCGACATTCGCCCGTTCAAGGAGGCCGGCGTGGTGGAGGAGGACATCGCCAAGCGACTGCAGGACTTTGGCTTCCACAGCCCCACCATGTCGTGGCCGGTCGGTGGCACGCTCATGATCGAGCCGACGGAGAGCGAGAGCAAGGCTGAGATGGACCGCTTGTGCCAGGCGCTCATCATCATTCGCCAGGAGATCGAGGACATCAAGGCGGGCAAGATCGCGGTCGCCGACTCGCCGCTCAAGCACGCGCCGCACACGGTCGACCAAGTGACGGCCGCGGAGTGGGACCGCGCGTACTCGCGCCAGCAGGGCGCCTTCCCGGCGCCGTGGCAGCAGGGCGGCAAGAACAAGATGTTCTGGCCCAGCGTCGGCCGCGTCGACAACGTGCACGGCGACCGCCATCTCGTCTGCAGCTGCCCACCACTGTCGGACTACGAGTAGCTGCGCTGCGCGTGGGGGCATAGCAGTACCCGCTTCCCACCACCGTGCGACGCTGCGACGAGTGGTCGGTCGGAAGGGCGATCTAGAAGTACGAGGGATGGAGGGAGCGCGGGGCCGGGAGGGGCGACGAGGCGCGAGTGGCGACGCTGTAGCATTTTCCGCGACCTCGCCTGCCGCCCCCGCCTCCGGGTCTTGCAGCAAGACGCCACTTCGAACGCGGGAATGCAAGCTACCAGCCCCTGATGCGTACCCTACCCGGTGTGAGGCTCGACGGCGCCATCGACTCGCGTGTGGTTACGTGCGTCCCCTTCTTGTCAGACAGGAGCGAACAGGAGCGTCGGGTTGGACTGGTGCAGCAGCTCCTGCACGGCCAGGTAGTCGAAGCTCCCAGACCGGAGGTTCGACACGACGCGCGCGACGCTGGCCGTGTAGCGGGGCACTCTGGTCGCGTCGCGCCTCCGTCCGTCGCGCCGCGGCTTGCCCTCCCATCCGTTCTCGCCGCAGAGCGTCAGCCACTTGGCGTCCTTGAGGATCAGCGGCGCGTACGCCCGGCGAGTCGCTGGGTCCTCGAGCGTCTCGAGGTAAGCGGACAGCTTGTCGTAGCTCTTGGCGGGCTGCAGGGCAAGAGAGGACGTCGTGAGACTGACGCGACGCTTTCGCTTGTGGGATCCGACTCGAGAGGAAGGAGAGCTCACGCGAAACCAAAAGACGAGGCCCGCCTCCTCCTTGAGCGTCAGCATCTCGAGGAAGTCGGCGTCGAAGCTCATGTAGCGGTAGTCGAAGTGGGCGCGCTGTAGACTCGTGTGGGCGTCAAAGACCCTGCCGCGCATCGTGAGTCTCTCTACAACGCCAGGTAAGGCGCTGGGGGCAGGAGGCTGCAGCCTCCCTCTACCTACTGTACTCACCACTTGCGCTCCGTGTCCAAGATGAGGATCGCGGGGTCAAGGACGTCGCGAGGGATGGCGTGATACGAGCGCTCGAGCGCGGCGAGCGACAGGAACACGGTGCGGTTCGCCGACGGCGGGTGCGGCCACACGACCGACGCCGGCCGCGGCCAGGACGACGCCGCGGCCGCCACCAGCGCGCGACTCTGGGCCGAGGAGCGCGCGTGCAGCTCCTTGGCGATGGCCTCCACCTTTGCGAGTTCCTCCCGTCGCGTGGCCTGCTGCAGCCTCTGCAGCCGACTCTCCCTCATGAGCAGGTCCTGAAGACGCATCATCTACCCCGACACGACATGGCCGTACTTAGCATGGCCGCTGGACGGAGCGGAGCGGGCAAGGTCAGCGCGAGCTCCCTCTCACCAGGTCCTCAGGCTGCAGCTTGGGCTCGTACGCATTCCGCGCCCGCAACTCGGCACGGAGCTCGCTCGTAGACATGGCCCATGGGTCGCAGACCTTGCCCAGCGACGAGAACCGCAGGTAGATCGTGTCCTCGTCGACGAGGTCTATGAATGGGCCAAGGTGAGTCGAGTGGGGCTGCGTGGGATTTGGGACGGCGCCACCATCGGCTGGAGCACGTACAATAGGCGTCGAGGGAGCCGTCGAGGCGCAGGATGCGGCCCTTGAAGGTGTAGAACTGCTCCCCCGCCGGCAGCTGCAGGTACGGGCTCTTGGAGATCATCCACTGGCTCACGATGAACTTCTGGATCGCCTCCACGCGCGCAGTCGGCGCCACTCTGGCCGGGAACTTGACCGAGCGGAAGCTGGGAGCGCTCGAGGACGCGGAGGAGCTGGGAGCGCTCCCTGCGTCCGCTGACTGCGCGCACTCGAAGGGCGCGACCTGGCACGTGGCCACGTAAATCGTGATCACGTCGCTCTGGCCAGGGCTCGTCGCGGGTTTCGCACCGGCGACTGGAGCTGGAGCCTCGACGTTGTTGGGCATTGAACACGTGACAAGGTCAGTCTGCAAGTGTGTCGGGTGGCGATGGAGCTCCAAGTCCCGCTGTCGGCTTGGACTGATCTATAATCGGCCTCGCAACCGCATTTACCATGTCGAAAGCAGTCTCTAAGACAGAAATGCAAGCTCGCATTGCCCCCAACAGTGTTGGACAAGATCCTCGGCGGGGCTCCAGGCAGGCCGCGTCGCCTCGGATCAGCCATCGCGAGTCTCAGACGAACCAGAGAGCGCGCACAGCCGCAGCGGCCACGAGGACGAACAGGAAGAGGAAGAGGTCGTCCACCGACTTGCGCATCTTGACCACGTAGCCTGGCGCCAATCGTATATATACACCAA
Organism: Phytopythium mirpurense; assembly: GCA_023338055.1. Taxonomy (NCBI): domain Eukaryota; phylum Oomycota; class Peronosporomycetes; order Pythiales; family Pythiaceae; genus Phytopythium; species Phytopythium mirpurense. The sequence continues at coordinate 31,727 of JAADXZ010000018.1, forward strand.
GCACGAACGAGCGCATCATCGGTCAGCCAGCTGCCGCGATGCGGCGGCGCAGTCGACAGTGTGCCAGCGCGCGCGTCTCACCTTTCAGCGCGGGCCGGCTCGCGAGCGCCAGGTTGAGCACGAAGCCGAGGTCGTCCTCCTGCGGCTTCTTGACGTCGGGCAGCTTGAGCGCTGCGTGGACCGCGCCGGCGACCGCCGCGACGGCGACGCGCGCGAGGAAGACGCCGGCGATGACCGGCGGGTGCGCGACGAGCGACTCCACGAACGCCGATACGTCCCAGAAGCTCGGCAGGAGCCCGTCCGCAGGCGACACGTCGCTCGCGAGCGCGGACGAGCGCTGCTGCGTGAACAAGAACTGCTCGACCCGCGCTTGCTCCTCGGGCAGCAGCTGCAAAGTCGATCAATCAATCGCACGGCGCCGTCAGTCAGCACGCACAAAGTAAAAGGCCAGCCCGGGGCCCACGTGACGTACGTGCTGCCGCTCGACGCGCTGACGGATCGAGTCGAACGGGGCCCCGCGCGCGAGCATCTCGCGGTACGGGCGGAAGAGCTCGTCGTCCGCTTCAAGGTCTGCCATCAGAGCACGGTCAGCTACTGCTGCTGCTTCTCTACCGCGCACACAAGCTCCTTATGGGTGAAGGACTGCCCGTTCAGGGCGTCGAACCTGCCAGGACTGCACGCAGATCCACCATCCAAGCTGCACAATGCACAAGGATAAACACAGAGATCCCCTGTTAGGTGATGAGGCGCTCCTGTCAATGGATACGGAGGTCGCTATCGTAGGTCGGCGCGACGCACCGACGTAGATCGCGGCCGCGACCAGCGCGACCGCCACGAGCTTGTCCTGCGCCACCTGCAGCTGCAGCGCGAGCGTGTGGCGGCTGAACGTCGGCCCCGTAGCCTTCGGCGTCTTGGCAGACGTCACGCTCGTCTCCGTACGCGTCTCCTCCGTGTTCGCCGCTACCGCCGCGTCCTCCGCCTTATTGGCGCCGCGTCCACCCGAGAGCAGCTCCTGGACCGCCGCCTCCTTCTTCTTGCGCCGGAGCGCCGCGTCGCGCCGCCGCTGCGCAGGGTCCACGCGCACGGGAACCTTCAGGCCCACCGCTGTGTCCGTGGGCCCAGCGGCTTCTCCGCCGCCCGCACCCTCCGCCGCCGTCATGAGCTCGTCCACGCCCGCGTCCAGCTGGCGCTCCACGGCCGCCTCCTGCCCGCCCGAATCGGGCTTGAGCGACGCGATCTGTCCAGTCACGAGCTTCAGACGGCTCTTCCCACCCTGCAGCACGCGCGCGCGCCGCGCCGCCCGCTTCTCCGCCGCCGTCAGCGCTCGCGGGGCCGCCTCCACCGCCTCCGAGTCCGCCATGCTCGTCTCGTCTCCAAGTCGGAATTTGCGGCCGATACAAAAACCAAAGGAGGATCAAAAATCCATACTAAACTCCTATCATTGGTCTAAAATAAAACACTTTGATTCCACCAATCAGTGCGCATTCTCAAAATGTAGCCATCGTACCAAAAAGCGCGCCAACCGACGCGGTCAAGGAATGCTTCGCCAAAGACCTTGGTAGCGACGCCTCCACTGTTGCGTTTGCTCAAGGTCGCGGCCGTATAAATAGAACGCATCGACTGCGACCGGCCTGTCTTGCTGCCATACAGTTATCTCCAGCCCGAGAGCGCGTCATCGTGGGCGGCGTGGTGGCGTTGCCCAGTTTGCGACCATGGAGCCGGCGGCGTAAGCCGGGGAGAGCGCCGTGTCCTCTTCGTCCCCGTCGTGTCTGCGATTGCTACGCCCGCCATGGCCAAGTGCAACTCAAAGAGCGCGCTCTCGACACTCGCGGAGACCGCGGTGCGCGTCCCAATGCCGTTCGTAGTCTGCAAAGGGCCTATCAGTGTGTCTGACGAATCTGGCCATGTTTGAGTGATGAACGCGCCGTAGGACGAGTACATCAAGCTCGAATGCGCGCGGCGGCGCAACCAGCCGCTGGTCCGGCGGCGGTCGATGCTGCAGGAGCAGTTCCAGGTCTCAGCGCCGGTCTCCCGGCTTAAGGCGCGCCTCGCGCAGACGCACCACCACGAGTTCCTCGTGCGCAAGGAGAACCGCGCGGCGCTCGTCACCATCATCGACAGCGTCCGCGACCTCGTCGAGACGACCGGTAGTAGCCTGACGGCGCGGCCCGGCAGCGTTCTCGCCGGCGATCAGCGGCGGTCGTCGGCCGCGGCCAGCGTGGGGCTCAACCCGATGGAGTGCGCGCGGCTGCTGGCGTGGGCCGGCGACACGGAGCGCCTGCTGGCCGAGTTCGAGCCGAGCGACTCGCGTGAGAACGACCCCATCGCGCGTGTGGTCGAGCAGCTGCAGCAGCTCCAGGATGGACCCGTGTGTCTCGCGGAGATCGTCGTGGACGCACGCGCGCTGCTGGAGCGCTGGGACCGCGCCGGCGCCTTCGAGGACCAGTTCCACGGGGCCAGTAGCGATAGCGACGACGAAGATGACGCCGGCTACGTCGCTGGCGGGAGCAGCAGCGTCCTCAGTGCCCGGCCGACACGGACGCTGGATCAGTCGTACGCCTACCAGAACGTGCGGCAGCGCGCGGCCGCCAACTGCATCAAGCGCAACGTGCTGCGGTGGGTGCGCGCCAAGGAGAGCTTCTGCGAGCGCGTGAGCGAGATCGAGCTCTTCGGGCGCACGACCGAGAGTCTGCTCAAGGAGCTCGCGTCCACGGCCGGCACGGCCGCCGCGCTGGACATGGCGAGCGACAGCCCGCACGACATATTCTCTGTCGTGCGCGGCCGTCGCGTGGACCGGTTCGCCAACTCGATCGCGCTCGCGGACCTCCTGCACTTTGCCAAGCACGTCGCACTCTTCCCCGTGGACCAGGCGCTGCGGACGCTCGACGACATGGCGAGGAAGCGGCGGCTGCGCGGTCTGCGCAGCGCCATCAAGATCCAGTCCACGTGGCGCAAGGCGAGGAGCGTCTTTCAGGCGCGCCGCCTGTTCCAGGCGATGGAGCAGCTGCGGATCGAGCGCGAAAAGGAGGCGGCCGCGCTGGCCGAGGCGCTGGCGCTGGCCAAGACGCAAACACCAACAAAGAGCGGCAAGCGCAAGAGCACCAAGCCGGCCACGGGCAAGAAAATCCGCAACTCGCTGGCGCTGCTAGGAGCTTCGGCGCCAAGTAACGACACGCCCAGCGAAGTGAAGGAGCGCTCGGGGTCCATCTCTGTGGCGCTGACTAGCCGTGTACGCGCGTCCATGATGGTCGCCAAGCGCAAAGAGTCCAAGGTCGTAAGCGTCGAAAAGGAGGCGGGCGGCTCGCACCACGGGACGCCAAACAGCCAGCGCAGACGCCGAACGGGCGAAGGGGACGGCAATAATGACAGCAAGGGCGAAGAGGACGATCCAGAAGACACGAGCGATGTGGTGAACGCGTGGCAGGCGTTCCTCGACTCGGTCCAGGCGCAAGAACAAGAGGATACCGCTACAGCAATCCCCGAAGAGGCAGTCGCCATCGCCACGGAAGAGCCTGCGGAGAGTCCACATGGTCGAGACGCGGGCCCCGAGGTAGTGGATGCGTTGCACTCGATGTATGAGGACGGCTGGAGGAACTGGTCGGACGAGGAAGACGCGGCCTTGGCGCGCAGCGGCTTTGAACCGCCCTCCGATGACGAAAAGGGTCCACTAGCGGCACTACAACATGTAGACCGGCCCGACACTCACGGCAGTACGTCGTCGCGGCAGTGCGTCCCAAGCGGCTCCACGAGCCGAGAAGGGAGCTCTCGAGGCTCTAAGGCATCAGACATGGGCACCAGTCGACGGCGGATGGCCAAGCAGCCGCTTGTCGTTGACCAGCGACGAGCATCGCGAGCGTTTGGGTCGGTGGTGTCGACCGCGGATCTCGTCAAGCGACTCGAGCAGCGACCGCGGATGGACCGACCCAGCGTGCTGATCCCCTTTTCCGACTGGAGCGCAGTGCAGAGCAGTCCACCAAGCGCTACTATCGCGGATCCGACGCCTGCAACCGCCGCTTCAACGCCTCCAGGGACCGCTGTCCGGCCGCCGCGGCACTTCCACGAAATGAACTTCCACCAGCTGTACCCGGGCGTGGAGGAGCTTCACGTGGTCCCCACTTTGGCTGACACTGGAGCCGACAAAGTCGACGACGCATTCGCGACGGCGGCGCAGATACCGCAAGCGGCGCGGGCGATAGCGTACCCACCCGCTGTCGTGTCGGTGAATCGGGCCTATCGCAGAGAGCAGCAGCAGCGTCAGGCAACTGCGATGCTGGCAGTGACGAAGCAAGCGGCCACTACAGCCTACGGCGACAACCACGACGCGGCTGAGACCGCAAGTAACCTGAGCGAGAGCGAGGTTGCTCCCTCTATGGCCTTGAAGCCGTCGAGAAGCACTTTGCGGACACATCAGGGTCCAGGCCTGCGAGTCTATCGCGCACCAGGTACGGTACCGATGGTGGGGCTGGCATATCTACTGTGAAACTGAGCTTTGACCCATTGTTTTTCCTGTGATTTACGCCATTGTATAGCCTCGCGAGACGAAAGAGGCATCGTTGTGATCAAACGGGCTGCGATGCCCGAAGCCGAAGATGCGGATGCGATTCAACAGAAACTAGTGGCGCACACACAGTGGATGCACACGCTCGACTCGGACAAGACGAGCGCTGGCAGCGGCTCGTCACTGAAAGTGTCGATTCCACCGCCCAATGCAGCAGCACCAAGGCCCACAATACCGAGAAAGAGACGCCTGAGAGCACATCCACAACAGAACAACTCGCTCGTGCACGATGGGGACTCCGACCTCCACAGTGACCCTGAGACACCAAGGCCACCTCGGCCAACACCGACATCCACTCCAGCTCTGCCGCGCTTGCGACCATCAAACGTCCAGCTTTCCCCACCTTCGGGTGTATCAGCAGCGAAAGCTACCACCAATGCAAGTGACCCAGCCCCGACGTCGATTATGCACGAGGTCCGGCGGACTCTGAAGTTCAAGAACAACGACGTCACAGCAGCATCAGCACGGGTGCCGTCAGACTCAGCTACAGCACCGCACTCACTGCCAACAAGCAACTCCACTGAGGGTAGTGCCTTGAATCAACCAGCCGGTAAAGTTGAGGGTGTCCGACCCTCACGACCGACTGCCTCGAGCGAAGAAACTGTGCAGATGGAGCATGACATTGATGGACGGTTCGAGAATCGGACAAACACAATTTCCAGGCGCGGTAGCGCAGGGACGCGCAAATGGTACCTCCCCAGGCGAGTGACAACTGCCCAAGTATCGAGCAGCAATCCAGGCCTCTCTGAAGAAGAACGCGAGCGGCGTGCTGCCACTTCTCGCGCCAAGTATGGCGGACAAGTCTACGATGAACGTCGGCGTCCGGGACCGAGACCTGGCCGTGGTAACGCTGAGGTTCTCTTCGCCGCCAAGCCACAAGGACTCAAACCGACCGCTAAAGCTCCTCTAGGACGCCAGCATGTCTGCCAAGAGAGCTTGAGGGATGCGCTGCGCCAATCCACCGACCTTGCGCCTTCGCAATCGGTCTCAGAGTCACCAAGCGCGCTCCAACCAGCGATCTCAGACGCCCAATCCACGCCAATGACAAGCACGCGATTGACACGACACCGACAAGCCCAGGTGAGCGCACCTGCTAATACTTTTGGCAACCCGATGGGCGTTGTTCCTCGACCAGCAGTTTGTGTCGAGGCCAGCCCGCATCGTCCGACCCCAGCAGCCATTGACCCCGAGCGATCGGCCGCCTTCAACAAGCTTCTGCAGCAGTACCTCGGGCTCTTGCAGTGCTCCCCCGCAAGCATTCACCGCACCCAGCGGCCTGCCGACCTTGAGTAGCCGCTAGTTGGTTCGGACTTTAAGTGAATGCTACTAGTAGAGACTCGACCACGAGCAGGTGTCGGCTTCAACTTCAAGTTAAGTTTCAGTTTCAAACACTAATTGCAGCGGAATTTAGTGTGACCCACATCCATTTCACCCCAAAACAGCGATTCCTGCCACTCATATTTGATGTCTGCCACTTGGAACGAGCCGCCGTCTCTCATTCGTTGGTTGGTTGCTGGTTACGGGGGACTCGCTGTTGTCACTTTCGGGGTCCACATCAGTACTGCATAAACCAAGCGCCGACGCATTACCGCCCCAAGTGGCGCCAAGGCTCGCTCGCAGGTTATCAGGCTTCTCTTGAAGACCGTCGTCACTCTGCGGCCCTGTAGGTACACTGTATTGTGCAACACTGCGCAGCTGAGTCCATACGGAGCCGCAATGAGTAGCGAAGGCAGCGGCGGCAACGGGGCGGCGTCCTCGACGAGCACTTCGACGGAGGCGCCGCTGCAGGAGGCGGCGCGAAGCGCGGGGGGCTTCCCGTTCGAGGGCTCCATGGAGGCCTTCGCGGCGGGCGGCAGCGGCATGACGGACCACGAGAGCGGGGACGACGCGGCGCAGCACGCGCTGCTGCCGCTGACGCTGCCGACGTCGCCGACGCTGCTGCCGCTCGCGGCGTCGCCCATGTCGTCGGCCATGGACATGGCGGCCAAGCAGCACGCGGCGGCGGCGGCGCACCAGGCGGCGGTGCAGCACGCGTACTTTGCGTCGGCGGAGAGCAGCAGCGGCGCGCACGCGAGCGACTTTGCCGACCTGCAGAAGGCGAGCGAGGACTACCGGCGGCTGGCCGAGGCCTCGAGCGGCTCGCTCGAGCTCGCGGCGATGCCCACGTCCAGCGTCTCGGCGTCTCCGTCGGCCGCGGCGTCGCTCATGTCGGGCGGCGCGCCGGTCGGGACGAAGCGGGCCCCGCCCAAGAAGCGCAAGGCCGGCGGGAGCGTGAGCATCGACCTGCAGACCAAGATCCGGCTGATCGAGCTGGCCGAAGAGTACCAGTACGACCCGAAGGTCACGGGCCGCGGCAAGCAGGGCGAGCCGAGCGCGAGCGTGAGCGCCAAGGACCAGATGAGCGGCATCCGGCTCGCGGCGCAGTTCGGGCTCAACAAGAGCACGGTGAGCCGCATCCTCAAGCGCAAGGAGGAGTTCAAGAAGGCGTACTACAAGGACAACATCTCGGGCTGCTCCAAGCACATTAACAAGAAGTCCAAGTTCGAGAAGCTCAACCGGCTCGTGGAGAACTGGTTCGACATGAACCGCGACAAGAAGATCGCCGTGACGGACACGCACATCCGTGATGTCGGCAAGCGCTTCGCCGAGGAGCTCGGCATCCACGACTTCCGCGGGTCCAACGGCTGGGTGCGCAGTCTGCGGAACCGCAAGGAGCACCAGTCGCGCACCATGTCGATCGAGGCGATGGAGATGGAGAAGATGAAGAAGGACGCCGAGGCCATCGAGCGCATGCGCGCCGTGTTCCCCAACGGGACCAAGGACCTGGCCGGCTTCTTCCGCGACCTGTCAATCTTTCTAGAGAAGGGAGGGGGCGGCCACGACTTGGCGTTCGCGGATCCCGTCTCGGACAGCATCTATGGCGGCTCCCGCCCAGACCGAGAAGCCGCCGCGGCTGTAGTTGCCGCAGCGGAGGCGGCGATGAACGGCGGGATGCTGCCTGCCAGCGCGTACGGCACGTTCGACTCGGAAGCGGACGAGTCCCGCCACGACGATCGCGTCGTGGACGAGTTCCTCAAGAAGAAGATGGTCGAGTCCATGCGTGGGTGGTCCCACGAGCTCATGGAGGTGGAGCTCTCCCGAATGAAGAGGCGACTCAAGCCGCGGGCGCAGCAGCAGCACGAGCACCAAGGGCAACAGGAGATGAACCACGTGCAGCCGCAGCAAGCGGCGACGCTGTAAAGAATCACTGTAAAGGAACGCGCGTTCAACGGACCGTCACAAAGCCTTGGCTGGGCTGCCAGCCACCAGCGACTGCAGTATTAATCGCTTTTTGCAGCTGATGCGAGCGCTGACGAATGGGTTCGTTTGGAGAGACGGCTTGCCTGGTCTATTGCTGGGTCCACTTTGTCGCCCAAGCCGCGCGTGAAACGCATCGCACGCGGTATAATTAGCTGCCGCAGTCACTGACACTGTCTCGCTCTATTGCAGTGCCTGTTGGCCCTGCAGCACGGCGTGGGTCGACGCAGAACAACGAGAGACGGAAGGGAGAATGCGCCGACACTTCGGGGACTTGGCGCCGGTGATCGACCCGGTCGCGCGCGCCACCCCAGTCGGACTGCCTTCGTTCAACTTCGTCGAGCCGCGGAGGCCTCAAGACGGCAAGAAGAAGCTGTGCGTGCGGGCCGCGCAGCTGTCGACTGCCCCACCTCTCCCTCCACACTTGCCCACCTTGAGCCGTGGAGGGAGGACGTCACGCCAAGACGAGCCCTTGCAGGACCAAGAAGAGCCTTCGTTGCCACAAGTGGCGGGCAGCATCGACGTTGATGTTCTTCTGGACGGTGCGATCCGGGCCAGAACGGCGCAGATGCGAGACACGACCATGTACAAAAGCGACTATTGCAGACGTTTCGGCGGCTGAGCTCGCACTAACTTACCGACAATGTGTGCCTGTTCTGCCAGGCCGGAGCAGCAGAAGGCGGCGCGCCTGTGGCAATCGCTGCAGCGGCTGTCGGACGCCGGGAGGTTCTCTCGCGCCGGCATCGAGAGCCCCAATCCCATTACGGCAGCGCTCTGCGTGCAGGTCGTCGGCCAGGTAACACTCGACGCTGCGCCGGACACTGCGCGAAAGGGGCTTTGCGCGCTCGGCGACCGATGGTTGATCGACTCTATCGATGATGTCTTGTGTGCTTCAACCAACGCCAGATTGTGCGAGCGGCCGCGGCAACGACGGCTTCGACAGCAACGTCTCCAGCACCGAACGTGCTGCTCGGCGCCCTCGGCAACTGCGTCTACTACAAGTTCGACCCGGACGTGTCTTTCGAGGCGCAGCAGCTGTTCGCCGACGTGGTGACCGAGCAGAGCTCGAGGATCGCGCAGCTCGAGCAACGCGTTGCCGAGTTGCTGGCGGCGCTGGATGCGGCAAAGGTCCGCGTCGACGAACAGCTCCGCTCAGTCACGACGGTATGGTGCTTGCTAGAGGGGAGGGTCTATCCTGTGAGTTTCTTTGGTAGACTAACAACCCGTTGGGGCGGATCTGGCATTGATAATGATAGCTGTTCGAGCGTATGCCTGCTGGGGAGAGGCCTCGCGCTGTCGTCGAGTCCCTCGGGCCGTTTCTCGACCGCGAGCTGCTGCTTGTCTTGTGGAATGCGACCGCCACGTCGACGGCGATGCGGAGCCTGGAGCAGGACTTTTCGGCGACATGGAAGCAACGGTCTACGGCCACAGCCTGGGAGGAGGCGAGGAAGCGCGGCGCCAAACTCGCCACCCACGTCCTCCAAGCGCGCGTCCACCTCGTCGTTTCGCTCTGGCAGACGATGAGCCGAGAGGAGCGAGGCCAACTGTACAAGGCGTTAGACCCCTCGACGGAGGCCGGCGCTGCGAGTGGGAGCGCGCCAAACTCGCTCAAGGCAATGCTGCGGTCGCTAGAGGATGCGTACGCTGCGGAACAGATACACCGCCGACGTCAGCTCTCGATCGGCCGGCTTGGAGCGGCTTCCAAGCCAAGCCATGGGCAAGACGAACGGGGAAACAGCGTCCGACTTGGGACGCCAGACAGTCCGCAGCACCTACAGGGCTCAACGCCTCCTCCGAGTTCGGTGAGCGCTCCGGGAGACGCCAGTGCGGGCGTGAGCGGGATCGCCAAGGCAATCACCATCCCGGACGTTCTACTCGGGGTATTTGCTCCCAGGAAGCACGAGGAAGACGAGGGCGCTGCACTCACACGGGACGACTCGGATCGATCGCCAGCAGGGGGTGGAGAGGTCTACAGCCACCACGGCGGAGGCTTTGCCGGGACGCTTGGCCCCATCATCCGCGTCTGCGAGGACGCGTTTGACCTGCTGTGCGAAGATGCGTTTGAGGTGAAGGCTCGTAGCGAATTCTCCATTGAGAAGGCGCCGACGTCTGTGGGCGACGGAGGGTACGTTGTCCAAGCGAAGAAGCTCCTGTGCAAGCTGCTGCAGGCGCTCAGCACGTCCGGCGACGCTATCGCGGACAAGTTCCAGCGCAGTGAGAACGCTCGCGTCGCGGCGCTAGAGGACGCGAGCGCCTCGCAAGCTGGTCAGCATGACGGCGCCATGGATGAGGGGATGTCGGCGCTAGTGCACACTATCATCCAGCGGCAGCGGCAGAACCCAGCGCTGCTGGTCACGGCGATCAACCGCAGCCCGGACATTCTCACCAGCGCCATCTCCCAGAACCAGGGCATCCTGTTCTTCGCAATGACCAAGTTCTCGGGCGCGGTCAAGCGGTTCCTTCGCTTGGACCCGAAGGCGTGCGACAATCTGGACGCTCTAACCAGCAGGAACAAGGGCATCCAGCTGCTGTGGAACGGGAACACGACCGCGAGCGGCGCGGGCGGCGGCGCCATTGGCTCTGCAAGTGGCCACGCTATCCGACTGGACAAGTCCCAGGTCGTTGGTGACGTGACAGGAGCGAGCGATGCGCTGCATCTAGCCGAGTGGTTCTCCGCGCACGTGGGCGACTTTGCGGCGCTGTTCCTGGACAGCCCAGACCCGCTGAAGCAGCTGTTCATTGAGATGCACGAGCGCGGAGACGTGACGGCCTTCTACCGACTGATGGTGCTGCTGCAGAGCACCAGGGGGGTGCACAGCTTCATGACGCGCGCGTCCATCGCGGCGCTCGAGCGCGTGGCGCAGGAGGACCAGGCGGCGGTGACGCACCTGCTGCATTCGATCTTCTTCAGCGAGGGCGCCTCCGCCAGCGGCAAGCCCGACAGCAATGGCGCCAGCAGCACGGGTGGAACGGCGAGCACACGTGTCACCGCTGGGAACCAGGACCTGCTGCACGAGCTGCGGTCGTCGCCGTTCCTCGTCACGTGCCTGAGCGAGTTTCAGCCGGGAGCGCTGCAGGACGTGTTCGCGACGCACGTGGACACGTGGGCGAGCTACTTCGTGGACGTCGTCGCGTCCAACGACGCCATTCTCAGGCAGAGTTTGGTGACGAGGGTGCGGTCTGTCTCTAGCGAATGACTGTGGCCATGGAGACTGACACTGTGTCTTGATGTGAGCAGACTGAGAGCGTCGAAGGCGGCGAGATGGTCGTCAAGCTGTTTGACGCCCTTGCAGCCGGCTCGACGGGGCGCTTGAACCTCCAGCTGCTCGAGTGCGCGGTCTCAGGGAGCGACGCCGCTCGCGCCACGGAGCGCGAGGCCGCTGCGCGCCGGAAGCAGCACCAGTGCTTGTACCTGCGCGGGCACTCGACGCTGTTCAGCGCCATCATCAGTCCGCAGATCGTGTTCGCCAGCTACAGCCCGCATGCCGGAGCCACGTGCGCGAGAGCGGCGGTGGCCTCCGGTGGAGAGCTGGCGACAACTGCTGGCGCAAAGGTCAAAGGCGAGGGCAAGGAGGGGAGAAGCGGGCCTTTGCGTGGCCCTCGCACCCGACGAGCCAACAACAGCAGCAGCGCCGCCGTGTCGCTGTCTGCGTCGACGAAGAAGCGAGCCGCGCAGCCTACACTCGTGGCCGGGACGCTTAGCGCCGGAGCGAGTACCGACGGCAGCTCCCACAGCGTCACTTCCTGCTCGTCAGTGAGGGAAGCGGACGGGCAGATGGATGCCAGCAACACTGGAGTGCGCCAGGTAGGCTTTTTGACTGGGCCAGACGTCCCAGACGCCGACGCGCCACTCGACGCGCAGCCTGTCGTCACGATCCCTCGCTGCTGGCACATGTTCCTGCGGATGCATCGCCAGCAGCAGCAAACTGGGAGCGCCAAGGACATCCCAGCGCAGCAGTCGATGCAGCAGTCGATGCAGCTGACGCGGGCGCAGACGCGCAGCCTCGTGCTCGACATCTGGATCGAGTTCATCAAAGCGGACCACTTGCAGCTCGAGAACGCGAGCCTCGGCGCGCTCGCGCCCTTCGTGTGCGACTATTTCGTCGGACGCTACGACGCGCCGGCGGCCGTCGGCTCGTGGCTCGAGAGCCTGCTGTCGGCCATGCGAGCCCACCGCGAGGACCCTCGCGTGGGCTTCTTCGCCGGCGCCTGCGGGGTCTTTTCGCCCCCCGGGTCCCCGACTCGGAGCGATACCAGCGCATCGTTACCCTCCTCCGTGAGCGAGCTGCCAGCCTTCGACACCGTGCTCTACTACCTACACGTGCTCGCGCACCTGCTCTACGGCCAGATGAAGATCTTCAAGCGGGAGAACCACCTGTCCGAGGGGCCGGACGGGGGCTGCGCGATCGCCGTCGAGGTCGCCCAGGCGACCGCCGCCACGGTCTTCGCCATGTCGCTCACGAGAGCCGCGAGCGAAGCGCTTCAGCGTGATCTAGCCGCGGTGCCCCGAGTCGCAAGCCCCTGTTCGCAGCCGCCGACCAGTACCAATACGGCGGAGAGTGCTGGCTCGAGGCGATCCACGCAGATAGGGCCGACGAGCGGCGCGGCCGAGCTGGACGACATCATGGCGGTCTTCCTCCGCGAGTGGCAGCGGCGCCTGGAGCGGGTCGACGAGGTGCGCCGCTCGGTTGGCTCAGACCGCCTTGTTGCGCGCGAAGCAGTTGATGCTGACCCGTGTCTGTGACGCTGACAGCGCTACAAGGAGGAGTTCACGGCGCAGGACACGGGCGGCGGGCGCATCGGGCTCGACGAGTTCGTCAAGATCGTGACGACCGTCACCGGGGGCCGCGTCAGCGTGCGCGAGTGCCGCCTCGTGTACGCGGACGTGGGCCTCGAGTTCCTCGACCGCGACGCGTTCGTGCGCGTGACGCGCGCCTACCAGCTCCGCTTGTTCGACGCAGAGCTCCCAGAGGTGCCGCTGCGCGACATCGAGCTCCAGGAGCTTCGCGCGTCGCTCGGGCGGACCAACATTGCGTCCACGCAACGGGTACGGCTGCCTAGAGCTTCAAGTCGTCCGTATGGAGATGTCTAACTGGCGACTGTAGGAGCTGGAGGACCTCGTGCGGCACTGGCGAGGCGTGCGGACCGAGCTGGCGCCGCAGCTCGCGTCGCTGCACCAGAAGAAGGCGACCAAGGCGCTGCTCAAGCGCCAGAGCATGCTGGTCGACCGGCTGATCGCAAGCGTCGTGCACCAGGCCGCGCCGCTGGTGCACAAGCAGCACCAGACTGAGCCGCAGGACGCGCCCGCGTCGGCGGCAAGCGCCTCCATCACGGAGGCGGAGCTGCAGCCGCTGCTGGACCGCGCGTGGCACGAGGTGCGCGCGTGCGTCAAGCTGCTGCACTCGGCCAAGCTGACCAACCACTACCTGAGCGGGCTCTACATCCAGTCGAGCCTCGTCAAGTGGATCCGCCAGGCGCGCCGCCGCACGCAGGAAGAGGAGCGCGCGCGCGGCCTCGAGGCGCTCAGCTGCTGAGTGGAGGCGGTGGCTGATCCGCGGGCGAACAACACGGTTTCCTTCGCCGTTTCGCGCTGCATTCGCCCTCGGCGTGACGGTTGAGTCGGTCGATATCCCTGGAGGATCTCCTCCGCCTTTGCGCTGTCCTTGAGTATCTAGCCAAGCGATCAGCCATGGAGGCGGCCGCGCTCTGTCCGCCGCAGCTCCAGGAGGAGCGGTCGCGAGAGCCGTCGCTCGGCTCGCCCGAGAGCGTCTGCGGCGTGCAGTCGGGCGAGATCTTTGTGCGCGCGAACCGCGACTTCGGGGGGCTACTGCAGGGTACGGCGAGCCTGGGCGGCGGCACGCTGCGCGGCGCTCGGCCCTTCGTACAGGAAGTGCTGGGCGTCGGCAGCGAGGCCGCGGCGTCGGTGGAGCGGCACTCGGCCGTGCAGCGGTGGAGAGACAAGATCGATCGCGCGCGCGCTCTCCGACGGGAGATCAAGGTGGAGGAATGGGGACGTTCATCCCTTGGTCTCACCGCCTACTCATGCCTCGGGTGCTGTGTGTTAGGTACGACGCGAAGGGCTTCGAGAGGAGGCCCAGTGGACCCGCGAGGCGATTGCCGGAGCTGCCGCCGCAGCGAGAGCTGGGGTGTGCGTCGGAGGTAGCAGTCCGCATCCGTGTCACGCGGCACAAGCGTGGCCGGAGTACATGGCGAGGTTCGAGGAGCTGGAGCAGGCGCTCGGACAGCACGTGGCCGCCGACGTGCTGCGGCTGTACGCGCTGCTGGACGCCGAGAGCGACTTTATCCGCGAGTGGGTCGCCAAGGAAGAGGCGCAGTGCGTGGCGCTGAAGCAGCAGGTCCAGCTGCTCTATCGCTTCAAGTACGTCGCCGCTCGCCGTGGCTCTATCGCTCCCCCGTAGACAGACAACCCTCCCTCACGTGTCATGAGCAGTCTGTTTGCGATGCAACTGGAGGACGAGACTTCGGGTCGCGTCCGGATGCGTCGCCTGCCGTTGGAGGACGCGCAGCGTCGGCGCTGCGTCAAGGCCGCGAGCGAGAACGTCAAGCCGAGCGTCCTGGCCGGCCGGCGCGTCGACGTCATGGAGGTGTACAAGGTCGAGAACCGCGCGCTGCTGGACGCGTTCCAGCGGCACGCCTCGGGGCTTCCACCCTCGCTTGGGTCCAAGATCAAGGGCCTGTTCTGCAGCGTCCCGCCCGAGAGCGTCGAGCGCTGCGTCGTGTTCGGTATGCACAGCGAGCCGGACGTGCTCGACGACAGCCGCTTCGGACTGTTCAGCCGGTGCGTGGAGGCGTGATGCGCTCGGGATAACCCTTGCTGACGAGTTGTGGACGCATCCAAAGGCCACTCGCGGGATCGGACGAGCGGGACGCGCCAGGCACGGCCCGCGCGTGTCGAGCAAGGTCGCGAGCGACGGAGAGCCCGGCTTTGGACTTCCCCAGGCGCTTCAGCCGGTACTCGACGCTGGACGAAGCGCCCAGTCCTCAGACGGACGGCTCGATCAAGTACTTGATGCTGTGTCGCGTGGCGATGGGCAAGACGGAGCGAAAGCCGGCCTCTTCAGGCTCCAGCACAGCGACGAAGCTGGCCCGCTTCGCCGACTGCGACGCGCTCGTTGGGACGCTGCTGGTCCCTGACGAGGTGATGGACATCCTGTGGGCCGCACAGCCATAAGAAGTATCATGGTTTGACGACTCACGCGCTGTCTCTGGGCTCTGTTCACGGCACTGTAGGAGGAGTACATCGTGCGGTACCCACACGCGGTTGTGCCAGAGTTCTTGCTCCAGGTGAGGACACCCGAGCCCCGGCCGCCAAGTTGGGCGCCATTGACGATCGAACATCTTGCTGGCAGTATCGGCTAGTGGCGCCAGGGACATCAAAGCCCGCCACCGCAGCGGCGGGAAGCCGGATCCTGAGCGTCGACCTGGCCAAGCCGACCCCCGCTCTCGCGTCCGAGGCCTTCCGTGAGCTTGTCACTGCTGGGACTTGGCGCCCAATCCGTACAGCGTCTGCCTTCCCGCTGAGTCTGCGCGACGGCCCGTGCGACAGCGTGTTCTCCGAGTTGAGGCGCCAGAGCGAGCTCCCGAGGCGCGAGCGCGGCCACGACGGGACGACCAGCGCCGACGTCGTCCTCGCCAACAGCGCGCGACAGAAGGACCGGCTGCGCCAGGACCTCGACAGCCTGCACAGCCTCTTTTGGGTCGGCGCGAGGGACGCGTGGGCTCGGACCTTTCAAGACCTCGAGCAGCCTGCAACCGCCGCCAAATCCTTCGGAAGCGCCTCGAGAGCGACGCTGCTGCTGCTGCCGGTCGACGGAGACAGACGGGATGTCCGTCGGTGACTGTCAGTGGGGACGGCCGGCCTGTCGGTAACGCCGCGGCAGTACAGACCCCTCGACGGCCGCTCTCTGTGACCCACGGCGTTCGGGAAATCACTTGGAACAGCTCTCCAGACGACAATGGAGGTTCAACATGCCTGGCGCCAGGGCTTTGCTTGATGGACGGTCGTACCGCGCCCCGAAACGCTTGCGACGGTGGCCAGTGCCTATACGATTTGGAGTGCGATCGCCAGCCTCGCCCCTTTCCCAGCGTGTCAGCAGACCGCGTCGAGGTTTGACGACTGAGCGTTGGCTCGCCGTCGAGACTCGGGCCGCGATCTGCTGGCACCACGCACGCTCCATCAGCATCTGGACGTGGCGTGGGCAGTCTGTTCCACCCAGGTGATTCCCCAGTCGCCGCCGCTTGATCTTTCGCGTCGCGAGGTTCAGGTTCAACTGATGATGATGCTGGTCCGCATGGCGGTCGAGACAGACGGCAGTTGAGGACGATGGGTTCGTTGCATTCGCGACGCGATTGCGTCCGGCGGCTGGCGAATACTGTACAGTAGTCGGAGCGGTTGGAGTCCAGTCTTGGACTCTATCGGATCCCCTGAAGAGCTCGACGGACAGTCGCTCCGGCGTAGAAGCGACCCGACTGGACTCACAACCGCACCGAGGGGAGAGCAGACTATCATAGACTCAAGCGTCGAGGACGAGCCGTCGCCCTCCATGGCGCGGGTGATTACCAGAGGACCAGCGACGAGCGAATCATCCAGCGCCACCGTCTGTGGCGTAGGCAGGATGTTCGCAAGTGACAGCGACCGGGCAGCTTTGATAGCGTGGAGGAGGGCGAGAACTCTCTCTCTCTCTCTCTCTCTTGTCACTCCGTCCTCGAGAAGCTGGAAATAGCGACGAGCAGGCTGTAAATACCGCCGCGTCCTCGGCAATTGTGCCGATCGCGTGGTCATCCCATCCTTCATCCCGTCTAGTGTGCGCGTTAGTCGCTGTATAAATACAGCCGCGGCTATCCTTGGCGCGTCGATCCCAATCCACTCACGACGCGTCTCTTTCTACTCACGCCGCAGCCTCTGCTGAGACGGCGACTTCCGGACCACGGGATAGCTACTTGAGGCTCCTGGGTCGGCGTATTTTGGTCACTTGCGAGCCATAAATACAGCAGCCCTCAGGCTCGAAATACGCTCGAGCAACACTCTACGGCGTGGCTCCGACGGCCGTGGTCTCCGTCGGCGAAGCCGATCCAGCGAGCGAGCAGTAGGGAGCCTGGGCGCATCCGTAGCCAGCCAGCGTCCGGCGCTTGATATCCTACGGTGTATTTTTGTGGCCCGCCCGACCACTTGCTGGTCGACCAGGTGGGGCCGAGGGGAGGGCGAGGGGAGCGGCTCCTCTATACCAAGAGGGCCGGCCCCATCACTCGCACGTGACCAGCGACCGAAGGGTTCAGTTGTTCGCCTCGCTTGGCATGGCCGCCTCCGCTCTCGGCAACTGCGAGCGGGAGGGGAGACTCGGCGCCAGCCGGTCGCCCCAGTCTGCAATCACCGCCCCAGCTGCCACGTTGGTCGACAGCCCGCGCCCAAGGCTAGAGCACCAGCAGCTGGCGCGCAGAGAGGCAGGCAGGCCGGGACGCACGCTCCCACCATCGCACCGAGTGAGTGACTGTCGCTCCCCGCTCTGTACCGGTACTCCCCACGCCCCTCTCGTCCTCAAGCCTCGAGGCCGTCGAGTCTTCGCCCACCCACTCATTGACGCCCACGCCCACCGAGTGGCCATTCCTCAACTCTCCGCATCATGGCCACGACGACGACCAGCAGCTCTAGCGCCGGGTACGCGGCGCTCGCGGCGACCGCGACCAAGTCGGTCGCAGGCGAGCCGGCCAAACGCCCGTACTACGGCAAGTGCCAGTACAAGACGGGCAAGTGCTTCAACGAGCGCACGCTCAAGCGCAACGGCGACGCGCACTCGCTGTGCGAGGAGCACCGCGTCAAGCAGAACCTGATCCAGCGCCGCAGCGACCGCAAGTACCAGACCGTGCACGCCATCCGCCGGCGCGAGCGCTCGCAGCGCCGCGCCGTGCTCAAGAAGCAGGTGTCCATGGCCGTCGCGCAGCAGCTCTTCTACGAGCACCAGCAGCAAAAGTCGCTCGGAGGGCTTCCGCTGCACCTGCTCGCCAGCGGCCTCTCGTCCGCGTCGCCCCGCGGCCAGACGGACGCCCAAGCCACGGCTGCGTCGATTGCCAACCCTTCGACGCTCGTGCCACCCATCCAGATCCCCACCTCGGCTTCCAGCGGCCCGTTCGTCGGCGCCGCCAGCGCCGCTCGTCTGTTGCCGCCGGCCCCGGTGCATCTCCCGTTCGTCATGGCCCGCGCCGAGTCCACTGCGCCGTTCATCAAGCTCGAGCACCCGCAGCAGGTGCAGCAGGCGCAGCAGCTGGCCGAGACGGCCGGGTGCAAGCCGGGCGACGAGTCGTCCCCCACGGGCATCGACGACTTCGCGGCCGACTCGTTCTTGGCCATCTCCGCCGACCACGCGGCGGCGAACGGGCCGACGCGTCGATCCGGTGGCGGTGGCGCCCCGCGGGCTGAAGAGGAGGTCGAGGACGAGGAGGTCGACGAGGACGAACTGGATCTGGGCGACGACTTTGCGCCAATTCTTTCGTGCCGGGGCGAGCGCGAGCTGTGGACGGACGAGGACATTGAGTTCCTGCAGACGCTGCTGCTCCCGTAGCGCGCGCTCTCTCTAATTTATTAACCAAAGGTCACCAGATGAGCAAGCTACAAGAGCATCATCATCCTTCTTAGGTCGCTCGGTCTCTAGATCGGATCCTAGGAAGGCAGCGTCGCTTTCGAGGTGACGAAGCGATGGGGCACAAGATCGCGCGCAGCAATCGCCTCGACGCCTCGACACTCACTCGCATCCTCTCGGCGTAATTATCCGTCGGATTCACGCACGCCGCGAAACCGTCGCCCAAAGCAGCTGAACGACGAAACGTCTTTGCAATTCAGTACGGTACGGCGCTCTATAGTACGCACAGCCGTCGAGAGCGCGCGCTTCGAGCGTCCATAAAGCCTCCGGGACATTGGGTTGCGCCCATGCGACTGCCGCCAGCCGGCCAGCCAGCGCGCCGTGCGACTCAGTCCGTCGTCTCTCATCCGCTTGGCTGGCTCGATTCGCGCCACTCCCAGTCGACGCAAGCGGCGCGGCTCGCGTCAGCGTGTCCCTTGGCGCAGATTCGTTCCATTTCGAGCCCGCGGTGTGTGATCTGGAGCTTGCTGTAGTCCTTGGCGTGTCGACCCTGTCGACCAGTTGCAGCCGCTCCGTTCCACCCCGCTGTTTGACACGGTGACGCACTCGCAGAGCGAGAGAGATGATGGGTACACGACATCTTGGATGAGCTCGTGGTGAGCGGCTACTGTAGCCTGTACCTACTGTTAGCCCAACGTCGCGCACGAGTTCATTGGAACAAACGCCACTGGCAATGCCTTGTATTGCCGTCAGTCCACCTTACACTTACGAACACGGGAAGACGAGCCGTGGTCTCAGCAATTCGAAGCGTGATGACTGCCCACATTTTTAAGTCTGCCGCGACCGCATCGTGTTGTACGGGGAACCAATTTTCGCAGGCCAGCGCACTGACATTCCATGTATGTTGAAGTGGAGACCGACGCTGTAATATTCAATTGTACAGGTTTTTGTAGGGGAGGTCAACCTCACACTTTCAACACACCCCCAGAGAGAGAGATATGGCGCGTCGGGTTGGGAGTTTACCGTAGCAAAACTAGTGGCAGGGGCCACCCCCACCGCCCGTGCGCTTCTACTAGTTGATACACATCTGTGTTATCCCCTCGGAGTCCAAGATCCCGGCCAAGATCGCGCCGTCGAGCGCGCTCAGCAACGTAGAGCACACTGTACACGCCATCCCGAGCGGCGCAAACATGCGGCGCGTGTTCGCCTTCTGCAGCGGCGTCTACCTGCTTCGGCTGGAGCTCGAGCGCGCGCTGGCTTTGCGCCTCCTCCTCCTCAAGTCAATCGATGGCGAGCCGGTCGACTTCGAACCTTTGGGCGGCGAGCCGCTCGACGAGGCGGCGTCTCCGCAATGCCAGCTGATCGCCGTCGAGTCCGGAGCATTCCTCAATCTGCTCCACGGCGCGCATCCGCCCCGACATCCCCACTGCCACGCCGACCGCGACCGCGAGCCGTCTTCCACCGACGAGACCATGCAGTACTCCGTATTGTCCCCGAACGAGATCCAGAACTTCCACTCGATGGCGTCCGCCTCGACCGCCACCACCGCCGCGACGGTCCGCCTGCCGTCCGTCCATGTGTTGCTCGGCGCGCTGGTCGGCCGCAAGCCGGCGGACTTGGCCTGCCTCTGCAACGCCGGGCCAGCGAGCGTCGCGTTCGACGCGCACTCGCCCAAGCAGACGGCCTCACGGCTCTTCCTGATGCCGCCGCTCGACGTCGGGCACTCGCCCGAGCGCCCGAGCGCCAAGCTCGCCAAGCCGCGCCGGCAGCTGTCTATCCGGGACCTGCTGTGCGCCGACGCGGCGACCAGTGCAGCGCTACAGCGCCGCGCCGGCAAGTCCAACCACCGCCGCCAGTGCGGCGTGTCGAGCTGCTTCAAGTACGCGCTGACGGGCGGCTTCTGCATCCGCCACGGCGGCGGCAAGCGCTGCAGCCACGCGGGCTGCCTGACGGTCGCCCAGAGCGGGGGCAAGTGCAAGGCCCACGGCGGCGGCAGCAAGTGCAAGATGTCCGGCTGCGGGTCCGTCGCGCGCCGCAAGGGCTACTGCATGGCCCACGGAGGCCGACAGCAGTGCAAGGTGCTCGGCTGCCCCAAGTGCGCGCATGGCGGCGGCTACTGCATCTCGCACGGCGGCGGCAAACGCTGCTCGTCCTCACTGTGCACCAAGAGCGCGCAGGCCGGCGGCTTCTGTTACAGCCACGGCGGCGGCAAGCGGTGCTCGGCGCCCGAGTGCTTCCAGGCCGCGCGCAAGGGCGGGCTATGCATCCGCCACCGCAAGGCCAACGAGTCGCCGGCTCAAGTCCATGCGGTCTGAGCGAGAGAGAAAAGAGAGAGAGAGAAGGCGGAGCGAGGGAGAAGTCGATAGCGACTGGAAGTGCGCAATGCATTGGTTTTTGAACGGGTTGTCCACAGTGTGGGGACGGAAGGATTGTTTTTAGAGCCCACTTCAACCTGGCCTGATTTTTTTATGTAGCTAGCGGGTTGGAAAAATTCATGAAACCCGTTTATTTTCGAATGACCAGCACTCACGATTTACATAACTAACATCAGTACACTACAGCAAAGCATCTTGATTCCAATACAATATTTATTGATTTTGGTTCGCTAGTAATCTCGGACCCGAGCCCCACTTCATGGCGTCTGGCTTTCGACGCATTTGCTTCCACAGTTGATCTCGTATACATTCTTTACACAGGAATCATCATTTTGAACATATTATCGGATTACAAGGGTTTTGCGTTGCCCACCTCCCCCGCGATACCAATCGCCCCTTCATTCCTCTTCTCCCTCGCCGCCGCAGCCAAGTCCGCCGCCGCCTCCCTCCCTTCCTGCCCGCCGCCCGCCCGCCGCGACCGCGTGACCCGCTTCGAGAAGACCGCGCGCGTCCCCCGAGTCCGCCTGGCAACTCCCCGACCGACCTGTTGCCCTGCGGAGCGTGAGACGCGTCTTCTCGCCCCGGCCGCGCCGTCCACCGCCGCCCCAGTAGCCTGAGCCCTCACCTCGCCGGTCTTTGCCAAGCCAAGAGCGACCATGTCGGCCTTCACTACTCGCCATTATTTGTTTCTCACGCTCCGGTTCCGCGAGCAGCCGCGGCGTGCGCCGCTGGCCCAGGTGGGCCAGCAAACCGCTCTGTAGACGGTTGCGACTCGTCCCTACGCGGGGGTCCCGGCGTTCATTTAGATGACGCGCGGGATCCGGCTGGGGACGGGCGCGGCCGTCTCGGAGACGGTGAGCAACACACTGGGGTTTTGTATATGCATGTGGAGCCGGTGGACGCGCTCAAGAAAGCGGTCGAGTCGACCTGCGAGGTGGCACTGGATGGCGACGTCGTCGTCAAGTGCGTCGTCCAAGGAGAAGAAGACAAGGAGGAGGAGGAGGAGGAGGAGGAGGAGGGGGAGGATAAAGCGCGGGATGGATGCGACTGGCGCAACGTCGAGAAGCTCAGCGACCTGTTCTCGCGCATGGAGAGTGAGCACGAGCTGGGCGCCGACTTTGGCGTGTTCATCGAGGACCAGGACGCCATCCACGTGGAGGAGATCAGCGACATCTTCTCGGCTTTGGAAGCGGCGAACCGCAGCTCGAGCGAGCTGGACATCGTTCTCCAGGCCGAGGAGGAGGACGCGCGCGTCGTCGACGAGTTCGCGGACCTGTTCAGCTCGCTGGAAGGCTCGGAAGACGCCGACACCGTGGACGCCGACAACGTGGACGCCATGTCGGTGCTATTCTCCGAGCTGGAGGAGCAGGAGAGCAGGGAATCCGCCGACGCCGAGCACGTGGACGCCATGTCGGCGCTGTTCTCCGAGCTGGAGGGCGTGGATACGCCTGCGAGCGCCCCGGCGTCCGGAAGCGACCAGGACTGGATCGACGCGCTCGAGGTGGACAACGTCGCCAGTCTGTTCGCCGAGCTGGAGGAGGCGGTCGAAGCGCCACGCCCCCACGCCGACGCCAAGGTGGACGCGCGGGTCTTCGTGCCGACGTTCGCCGTCCGGATCGAGGGCAAGCCCGCGCCTGGGCTGGCCCACTCGCTCATGTCTGGGCCGCCGACGTTGCTGGCCGGCCCGCCGCTGCCCCGCGTTGAGAGCGTCGGGCGCAGGAGGGAGAAGCGCAAGTCGCGGTCGCTCGCTGTCCAAGCCGCCGACCCGTCCATCTCGGACACGCGGCGCGCGTGCGCGGCCAAGCGCCAGCGCGTCAAGGGCCGTTTTGTGGCCGAGAAGCGCTCGTTCGTGTCCATTACGTCGCTCCAGCAGTCGTGACGCGCCCCCCTTGGCGCCCTCCCTTCCTGCGACCCCTTCCTTGCTTTGCTGTTTGTTTCGAGTCGCGCCGACTCCACATTGCCATACAACAAGACCCCGTTGTGCTGCTTGCTACCTGTCTGCGCCGTGTTGGTCAAGAGGATGGATGGATGGATGGATGGAGGAGAACGAAGCGACCGAGCCTATCATCTCCCAACTACTTCGGTACTAGGCGTCAAAGTACCACTGCGCCGTCTTGCGGCGGAAGTTGGTGGCGGGCGCGGCGGCCGCCAGCTGCGCGACGCGCTCCTTGTACTTCTTCTCGGCCATCTGCATGCGCTTGAGCTCGAGGAAGTCGGCCTGCTGCTGCTGCTGCTCGGCGCGCGCGCGCTCCTCGAGCTGCCGCAACTGGTCGCCCTGCGCGCGCTTGAGCTCGACGCGGCGCTCCTCCTGCTCGCGCTGCTCCCTCTGCAGCGCCTCCTCGGACTCGCGCTGCAGCTGCGCCATGTACTCGCCGTCCTCGCTCTTTGCGCGCGCCGCCTGTGCGCGCTTGGCCTCGGCCTGCTGCGCCCGCGAGCGCACCACCTGGCGCAGCAGCTCCTGTCGCGCGGCCTCCTCGGCCTCGTGCTGCGCGTCGCGCTTGGCCCACACGGCGTCCTCCATGTCCTTGCGCAGGCGGTCCAGGTGCGACTGGTCCTCGGCCTCGGTCGCCATCTGCCGCTGCAGCATGGACTGGTACTCGAGCTGCTCCTGCCGGAAGCGCGCCTGCTGCTCGCGCTCGCGGCGCCGGTCCGCTTCCTCCTGCGCCAGCGCCTGCGCCAGCAGCAGCTGGTCGTACTGCCGCTCGCGCTCGGCCGCCTCGCGCGTCGCCGCCACGCGCTCCTGGTTGATCTGCTTGACCTCCAGCGCGCGCTGCATGCATACCACCCATCCATTCGTCCACACGAACCGTCAGTGTCGAGAGTGCCCACCACGCATCAAGCAGCGCGCCAAGGACTAGACACGTCGCCTTGATCAGCATCAGCATCAGAGCCAGCTTACGGTGATCTCGCTCTGCCGGCGGTGCTCCTGCAGCTCCTCCTCCACGTGCTGGAGCCGCTCCCACTCGCCCAGCAGCTCGCGGTCCTCGGTGCGCTTGCTCTCCTCGGCCGCCGCCTTGCTCTGCTGGCACAGGTCCACCTGGAGGTCCAGCATGGCCTTCATCTCCTCGTCGCGCCTGGCCGCCGTCTCGCGGTCCACGCGCTCGCGCTCCTCCTTCTGCAGCCGGTCGGCCTCCCACAGCTGCGCCATCTTGGCCTCAATGTGCCTCTGGCGCAGCGCAGCCACGCACATTGCGTAGTAGATAAGCCAGGGAGGAGGTCCATACGGCCGCTTCCGCCTTGGCAGCGCACGCACCTCCTGCTCCGCGAGGCGCTTGCGCTCCTCCAGCTGCAGCTCGCGCTCCGACAGCACCAGCTGCTGTACCTTGCGCGTCTCCTCGACTCGCAGGTCGTCGCATGACTCGCTGTTGGCGCCGGTCATGGTCAACGCCATTAGATGCCAAGCCGACAGACGTGGAGAGAGCGACTCGCGCGGCCGCACCGGTACTGCTGCATGCGCTTCTCCTCCACGATGGCCTGGCGCTCGCGCTCGCGCCGCTTCTTGAGCTCCAGCGCACGCTGGATCATCCTGCACGAGAGTTCGTTGGCAACAAGGTGCGAGCGACAAGGGGTAGAAGCATGAGCGCTCCGTATCCTCTATACGCCCGGCGCCATTGGCGATCCATCCCACTTCTGCTTGCGGTCCTCGGGCGTCTCCACGTTCGCTAGGCACTCGGCCGTCCACTGCTCCATCTCGCGGTTGTACAGCTCCGCCAGACTTTAACGTAGTCATATACACACGAGCAAGCAATGGTCCATTAGGCTGAGAGACTGGAGCCGTAGGAAGCCTTGGAAGCGGCGGCGCACCGGAGGCGGCGCGAGTGCAGCTCGGACTCTTGCTGGTTGCGCAGCTGGCCGTACACACGCTGCACCTGCTGCGCGTCGGCTTTACCCGCGAGTGCGTGCTCCCAGTCGGCGCGCGCATGCACCTTGCGCAGCCCATTGACGCACTCGGAGTAGCTCAACAGGTGCTCCTCGCGCGCGCGCCGCTTGAGGATGAGCGACTCGCCCACGCCGCGGTTCACGGCCGGCGCGCCTACCGAGCGTCGCGTGGCCATGGCTCGCGCTGGCGGCGGTGGCAGGGGAGATAATGCGATCGATGCGCGCGAGGACAATGGATGCGCGATGGGGTGTTCAGCGGTCAGTTTATAGCTCTCGCTTGGGCCCATGCGTCGCTTCAAGGTGAAGTTCTCGAAATACATTGGAGCATATTTCGACGAATCACCAGCGAGGAGGAGGTGTTCGCGATCAATGGTTGGATAGAAATGTCACAGCAACCATTCCTGAATGAAACGACAGCTTGGATTGGTGCAAATCAAGATGCAATCACTCTTTCGAGCCAATCGAACTTCTCGAACACCACTTAGTGATTGCGTATTCCACGGACCCTCTTGTCTGGGTTCCTGCTCACTTGCCAAATTGTCGGTCCGACGACCAACGTGCAGAGAGGACGGGATGGAGACGTTGACGCTGCAGTTCCGCGGCCAGGCGCTCGAGCTAGCGCTGCCCAATGCGGCCAACACGACGGTGGGGCAGCTTCAAGACGCTGTCGCTTGCGTGGCAGGCGTGGCGCCGGATGCGCAGCGCCTCTTCCATGCGAAGCGCCGCGTGGACGTCTCGGACGCGAGTCGGCTACTCGTCCATGTCTGTGCGGGCCTGCTCCAATCACCCACGCTGCTCTTGCTGGCCGGCGCTTCGAGAGAGGCAATCGAGGTAATGAACGAGACGCAGATCGCCGTTGCAGAGCAACAGCAGATCCGGTACGTAGCCAAAGCGAGCTGAAGTGCATGACGCGCACAGGCTGCGATGAGATTTGAGGTGTGTTTTGCTTATATTTTACGCCCCTGATGTGAATCCAATGCAGTGAAAACCGCACCGTAGTGAGCATTGCACAGCGCAACACAGTGCTCCAAGCCCAGGAGGCGGCAGCATCGAGCTACCGCTTCCACAACATCGAGGCGCTCAGCAACTTTCGCGACGCTGACAAGGCCCGAGGCATTCTCAGCCAGCTCGCGAGCGACCGGGGCATCTTGGCTGTCATGGCCAAGCACAGGTGCGTTCGTGTGTCTCTCTTTGAGCCTGAGCCCGTATTTGCACTTCTTAACTGAAGTCGTGTGTCTTTCTAGATGGAGTGTCGGCACATTGGCGGAGATGCATCCGGACGGAAAAGTCGGCGTCGACCCAGTCTGCGTGCTCGGGTTGAACCAGAACAAGGGGCAGAAGATTCTCCTGCGGCTGCGGACGGACGACCTGCTCGGCTTTCGGAAGTACTTGAGGTGCGATACGGACCAGTTGTTGCCGCAGTGCACTCATGCGCTGGTGCGTTGTTCACTAACTGAATGGGTTGGGTTCTTTTGCTGATCTTTAATACTGCAGCATCAAGAAAGTGCTGTTCCACGAGCTCTCTCACAACGTAAGCGCACCTCGTTAGTGACAATTCTGATTGGCTGTCTAGTACTGACGTGCATGGTTTGGCGTGGTCTCCTGTGACAGGTGCATTCCGAGCACGACTCCAAGTTTTACCAGCTCATGCGGCAGGTCGAGCGCGAGTGTGACGAGCTCGATTGGACGCATTCGACCGGCTCGTCCGTTGGCGGAGGCGCTGTCAGATTGATGGAGCAACCAAGCACCCTGCGAAGCGCGCCGAACGGACACAAGCTGGGCGAAGGCAGCGGTCGAGGCTCGAGCAGATTGCTGGACGAGCTCCAACAAGGGCCAATGAAGCCTGTGTCGGCTCAGATGGACGTCCAGCCGCCACATATTCAAGTGAATAAGGGCGCTGGTTCAAGTTTGGAAGGACGTGTCGATACAACCGACCAAGCAGAGCGACCAGACGCTCGGTCGGAATCGACGGGGGAACCACACGCAGTATTATTGCCGATACAAGACAAGGTACGCAGTGATACACGGTTGCAGGGTGTTATGATGGTGCTAGTCGATAAGAAGCTGACCATGTCGACTGCTGATACGAGTTACAGGATACTCCTCTGCTGCTGAATGCCCTACCAGACGCCGACCCTGACTTCCCCATGAGTACGCTACGTCTACTTGGGATTGCAACTGACAGCCATTCGCGTGCGACGGTGCTGACAGGGATTCGATGCTATGGTTGTCGATGCACCCACTAAATTGTTAGGCGAACGGGAACGAAGGGCCTACACTGCGCTCCAGGCGCTCCAAGCGCATTACGACGCGCACATTGTCGCCAGCGCCGTCTCGCTGCTGCACAAGATCGTGACGAACATTATGGGGCACCCGGGCGAGGCCAAGTACCGGAGCATCCGCAAGGCAAACCGCCTGTTCGAGTCTCGAGTGGGCCGCCTGCCCGAGTGCCTCGAGTTCCTGCTGGCGCTCGGGTTCGAGGACCAGTCCGAGTCGTTTGTGCTCGCGCGAGACGACCAGGCGCTGCTATGGATTGGGCGCTCCTCCCTCGAGGTTATGCTGTCCGCGTCAGCGTAACGCGGATTGTCGATGGCAGCAGTGCTGGACGCCGAAAGAAAGATCCACGACCTTTCACGGTTCCTTCTATGTACTTATATTTGCATAACCAATCGTACATGGTAACGAAGAATCACTATGATTATGTGAGACTTTAGAGGATGATTTGTACGGTATTAGTCAATTCGGAAGGATTGGCTCGCTGAAGTCGTCAATGACGCAGGGCTAGTCATCTTTGAGTAAAGTCAAATGATGGTACTTTGGCTTCCATAAGATTTTATTCAATGATTATTGTATTGTGTAATTGTACGATAATTGTCAAATATTTCTCGAAACATTCACTATTCGACACTTTGTCAACAGCTGCTCGAATCAGGAAAAAATGGCAGGTGCTCGCGCCCTTTCTCCGTTTCACGCATATACAAAATCAAAGTCGATTCCCCCGCTCTTCGATTAACCAGCGCTAAAGTATACTGGGAGAAACACCACACCAACCAACCCGACCTGCCCGTCATGAGCGTTCGCCATCACAGAACAAGCCTCGCCCGACCCTCCTCCTCCCCTCCTCCTCCCCCCCAGACGCACTTGCGGACGCATGGAGTACGCGTACTACCCGCACGGCGCGGCGGCCGTGGGCGACCTGAACGAGAGCAGCGGCGCGCTGCTGCTGGCCTCGCTCGAGCGCCGCCGCCGCCGCCAGTTCTGGCTCAAGCTGTCCGCCGCCCTGCTGGTCGTCGGCGCGGCCATGGCGCTGCTCTCGCTGCTGCCTGTGCACGAGTTCCTCGAGATGACGTCCGCCTGGGTCAAGCAGAACCTCATGCTCGGGTCCGTGGCCGTGACGCTCGTCTTCCTGGTCGCCATCCCGCTCTGCGTCCCCTCGGCGATCCTCGAGACCGCGGCCGGGCTGCTCTTCGGCGTGCCGCGCGCGTTCCTCATCATCGAGGTGGGCAAGACGGGCGGGTCGCTGCTCACGTTCCTCATGGCGCGCGCGCTCGGCAAGGAGGCCATCGGCGGGTACCTGCACGCCAAGTTCCCGGCCTTCCGCGCCTTCTCCGAGGTGCTCGCGACCGGCAGCTGGAAGCCGCTGCTGCTCTTCCAGCTCTCGAGCGTACCCAACCTCGTGCGCTGCTACATGCTCGCCATCACGCACGTGTCGTCGCTGCGCTTCGCCGTCTCGTCGGCCGTCGGCGGCGTGCCGCACGCGCTGCTATGGGCGTACGTCGGCGACCAGGCCACGGGCGTCGCCGCCGTGCTCGCGGGCGAGTCCGAGATGAGCACGAGCCGCGCCGTCGTGCTGGTCTGCAGCATCGCCGTCACGGTGCTCGCCATGACGTCCCTCGTGCTCTACACGCGGCGCCAGCTGCAGGAGCTCCAGAAGAGGGAGCGCCGCTCCAGCAGCGGCGAGAGCGATCAGCTCCTGACGGTTCAGGTCGAGTTGACACCGCGCGACGGACAGACGACGCCCACGCCGCGGTACTCGTCGTGCGATGACAGCTTCCTGAGCGTGGCCAAGGCCAAGAGTCCGACGCAGTACCACTACAGCCGTCACGCCCCAGGCTTGTCCTCGGCGTGATTGGCGGTGGTGAGCCCAAATCTTCGTGACGCAAAGCACCGGAAGATGAGCCAGGGCAGGAGACGCGTCAAGGGAGACGCGTTAACCATGGAGTGGAGCGCCGCTGGTGAGAGAGGGCCGGCGAGAAGACAGCAACGCGAGTCAAAGGCCGCAGCAGACCCAATTAATATACAGTATGCTTATTTGCGTTGATGCGGACCCTGGCGTCGAAAATGTGCATGTAGTGGTGAGATGACGCTCCATCTTGGTCGGATGGGTTCAACTTGAAGCGCCACTTGAAGAGCCAGCTACTGAATTATATTCCGCGCTCTCAACACGGCTTTCTTCAGTGTTCAGTTGATATTCCGCACCCATTCTGCATGCGGCATGCAGAATGGGTGCGGAGTATCAACTGACCGCCACTCGCCATAGGCGTGGGCGTGTTGCATGCTGCATGCCAATGCCAATAACGAATGGCGCCGACACACTTATTATTCCAGCAAGCATGACATGTCTTGATGTAACGCAGGCTGTCACCTCATGCTGATGATGACTGGCGGTTTGTTGGCGCAGTCCTCTTGATACATGATAGGTTCCCCATAAACGAGTTCCTAGATCCTAGCTAGGCAAAGTTAGAGCAAAAGGCTAAAAGCGTAAAAATAAGTATTTTCGTATGGGAGAAAGGTAAAAAATCTAGGAATCGGCATTTTGGCGCTTTGGAACACAAACACCTACAGCAAATACAAACAATTTGTGCAATTCTTGCATAAAACGTAGTCTAAAATCGATGGGTGCACTGCGTAATCGTCGTATGTACGCTGTGCGGCGTAATCGGCAAGGCTTCACTTGATTTTTGTATAATCTGCCCCGTTTTTAGAACCCACTCCGTCCAAAAATGTCGCGCGTGAGGGCAAATGTATGAAACAAAGTATGCCAGTGAAGAGCCACTTCTTGAGGGTGCGTATGGACATGCCCGTCGGCTGTGCTCCCTCCATTTCGCGACGCGGGGCGCGCTGCACAGGCCGCAATTAGCCCGCCAGTCCTGCATTCCTCGAGCCCCTGGGAGTCCCACGCGCCGAGCGATCTATTTGCTGCCGCGCGCCGACGTTATTCCTGGCCGGAATAAGGATACGAGTCTGCACCTGGCGCCACCACCATCACGCCACCCCGGTTTTCGGCGTTTGGCGGTTCTACTCGCCATTTCCCAGCGACAGCTCCCCCCGCGCCTCGTGGTCCATGGCGCAACGAGTCTGCGCCCTGTGCGCTCAGCCAGCGGGCCGGATGAGCGCGCGCGTGTGCTGGTGGCTCAAGATGGCGGCGCTGCTGAGCGCGGCGAGCGCGGCCGTGTCGCTCATCGCCGTCTTCGTCCCCGTCAAGCAGTACGTCGCCGAGAGCATGGCGTGGGTCCAGACCAACCCTGCGTGGGGTGCGGTGGTCCTCCCGCTCGTGTTGTGCCTCAGCATCCCGCTGTGGGTCCCATCCACCATCTTCGAGGTCCTCGCGGGCTGCGTCTTCGGCGTATGGGCTGGCAGCCTGCTCAGTGTCGTCGGCAAGACGGCCGGCTCGCTGCTCGCCTACGGCGTGGGCAAGCGCTTCGGGCGCGACGCGCTGCACTCGTACATGCAGGCGCGCTTCCCGGCGTTCGCGGTTCTGCTGACGATCGTGCAGAATGCCAGCATGAAGCTGCTCGTGCTGCTCCAGCTCGCCAACGTCCCCCACTCGGCCAAGTGCTACGGCCTCGCCGTCGCCGACGTGTCTACGCTGCGCTTCACCATCTCGACGGTGGTCGGCGCCGTCCCGTACGCCGTCTTGTGGGCGTACCTCGGCCACCAGAGCAAGAACCTCATGGTGGGCACCGCCGGCCACACGGCCATGGCGCTCAGCGCCGCGTCGGGCGACCAGCAGCGCCTTATCGGCATTGGCGGGGCGCTCTTCACCGCCGTGTCCATGGCGTGGCTCGTCGTGTACACCAAGAAGGAGCTGCGCGCGGAGATGCTTCGGCACCAGCAGCGCAGCAAGAGCGAGGACCAGGCCGAGGAGGGCGCGATCTGGATCGACATCGTCGAGGAGAACCAGCTGGAGACCGAGCACGACGACGTGCCGCTCGTTGTCAAGGCCAAGCGAAGCGCCAGCTGCTCATGTACTTCGTCCATCAAGCAGCGCTCGGCGGCTGTGATCGTGTGAGCGCCGGCCCGCGCTGCAAGCCGCCCGCAGTAATTTATTATGATTCTCGGAGAGCTTTGAGGCGTCGCCCCACACGCCTCTCGAAGGAGCCATTGCGAGTGGCAGCGGCGGAGAAGGAGCGTCTGCATAGAAAGATAACGGGCCGTGTACAATAGAGAGGACGGTTGTCTTGCCTCGAGAGATGATCGGCTCAAGTTGACCCAGTCATGGCCTACGACTCGTGGGCCCACAAAAACATGCGACGTGTGAGAGACACTCGCTACCGGTTTCATACCGGTTATTGCTACCTTTTATGGCCGATTTACGACCGGAGAGTGGGATTTGACTGGTTTGTTCAGCAGCACGCACGCAGCCCGGACCAGCAGGCAGCTACTCGACACCACCACGAGGCAGCCATCTCTTCCTGCGACCACCTGCGTCTCTAGCGCCTTCTCCACGCGCCAAGCACCGCGCAGCCTCAGACCCCTCGCCGCTCCGCTCCGGGTCGACCCGCCGGCTCGCTCGCCATGGACTTTGACGCGACAATCGAGCGACTGAACGCGCTCAAGCTGCAGGAGCGCGCGGGCCTGCCGCCGGGCGCCGGGGACGAGACGCGGCGCCTGCAGGAGGAGAACGCGCGGATGGCGCGGGAGCACGAGCGCCAGGCGCAGCGCTGGCAGCTCGAGATGCGCGAGATGCAGCAGCGCGTGGACTCGGCGGAGCGGCAGAACCAGCTGCTCAAGAGCGCGCTCGGCGAGATGGAGACGTACCGCCGGGAGATGCACTCGCAGCAGCTCGTGATCGAGGAGCTGCAGAACCAGGTCAAGCAGCTGCGCGTCGCCAACCTCCGGCTGCAGTACGTCGTCCAGCAAAACGACGGCCGCGACCACGGCAGCTTCATGCCGCCGCGGCCACCCGACGTGTTCTAGTCCCGGCCGGACGCTCGCCACGCCGGCCGTGCTAGGCGAGCGCATCAGTACCTAGCGAGTACAGCCGACGCTGCAGAACCGCGGGGCGGAGGTAGGACCGAAAGAGGCAGACACATGTACCATGCGATAGTTGTAGCCGCAGCCGCGACGTTGTGCGGCGCCGGTGGGTGGCTGCTCCGACGCCCGTCCTTTCCGTCGCTCGAGCTCTAAACTATTATTTTGAACCAGTGCGAGGGCTTCCGCACCGCACGCCGCTCCACCTCACGACTTATATAGCGCCCTGCGCCTGCATGTTCTTGGAGCGGAGACGTGTTAGCAACCTGGCAACGCAGACACAACGAGGCACGCGAAGCCGTCAGCTGAGTGTGAATAGATGAAAGAAATGGCCGCCGTCATGACGCACGTCTTCTGAGCGGCTGCTTGCGTCGAAAAGGTCGCTGCTGCAACGTAGAACTCGCGCACGAACGCCTCCAGCTGCGTATGTTTGTGTGTGCATGTGCATGTGCATATGTGCTCCTGGTGAGAGACTGCTTGTTCATTGACTGTGCGGTACGTTCTCGAGCAGACTCCTGACGCGCCCGCCCTACCTCGGCCTCGGTCTCGAGCACCTATTCAACACACACACACACACACACACACACACACACACACAGCATCAGCGACTACACTCTAGCCAAGTTGACTCACTGGCGCACCATGACGACCTCTTGCTCGAGTGCCTGCAGCTTGTCGACCTCGGACTCGGTGCAGTACTCGTTCGTGTCGACCCTTGGAGCACGAGACTGTTTGTTAGCTTGGCGGCGCTTCAATCGAAGATCCAGGCCCGAACGCGAGCCATGGCTACAAACTCCACCTCGTCTTCATAATGTCGCTATGGTGCGTGGCCGTCAAGTGCTTGGACGCGCCAGGCCGGCGCTCAGTCGGCATCCATCCCTTGCCCCGAGCCCTCCCGCCCTTGTCGTCACGCAACAGCACCTTGGGGCTGCACACGCAAGTTGTTGCATATTACACGGAGTATTAAAGTACTTGAGAAGTCGCCCACGCTTTCAACACGACGTCAGGTCCCGCCAGTACTGCGCACAGCGCAAGGCGCGGCTGCCAATGCACGTACACGTAGATCTCGGCGGCGGAAGGCTTCGCCACCGGCACCTCTCGCGGCCTTCGCGGCGGCATTTGGCAAGGAAATGAACCAGGTTAATGTTAATGCGATCCATATTAATTGATTGGGATGCGGCCTTACTCTTGAAAAACTTGTAGTATATACCAGATAAATTAGGACATATTGATGATACCTTCGCGCAACATATGTGCATTTGTCTTTGGTGTCGAACACACCCACCAACTCCGTGGACGATGATGCAGTGGTCGCGACTGCCGCGGCAGCCGGCGGCGGCGCTCCACGCGCTGCAGCGCCTCCACGGCGGCCCCGCCCTCTCCCGCGCTGTCTCTGGGCAGCTCCAGCGCTTCAGTTCGAGGTAAATGCGTGCGTTATCGACGCGGAAACGAGCCGCCAACGGGGGTTGACACTGAAATACTGTGCGCCACTTCGCCATCCAGCGGCGCGGGACCGGAGGACAAGGCTGGCAACAAGGCCGAGCCGAAGGAGGAGCCGCTGACCAACGAGAAGATCTGGGACCGCGTGCTGGCCAGCCACCCGGAGCAGAACGACATCCAGAACAGCGACGTGCTCTACGAGTACTCGCGCAAGGCACGCCCGCGAATCAATCCCAATCCATGCGTAGACCGCACGGCGCCATGCTGACCCCTAGTGACTGATGACGCGGCAGGGCTACTTTGGCTTGGCCTCCGCCGGCTCCCTGGCTCACGTACGCGTCGATACGTGCTCGTGCGTGAAGAGGGAGGGTCTGCTGGGTACTGAAGGCTCTCACATACGCTCCACAATGCTCTGCAGATCGCCTTCTGGTCGTGGTTAAAGGGCTACGAGCAGAGCCTGATCGAGAGTGCGTCCTCCTCCGCTCTGCTGACGCCGTGGACTCGTCGCCTCACCTCTGGACGACCTGTTGCTCTGGGCAGTGCACCCCGTGCTGGGCGAGCCGAGCTTCTTCTCGTGGGTCACCAACGACTTTGGCTCGTCCGTTGGCTTTGGCACGAGCATCATCCTCGCCGGACTCATCGGCTTCCACGCGCGGGTGCGTCTATTCGTCTATTCCTTCGCGCGGGATTGACTCCTCTGGTACTAAACGCTCGCTGGGGACTGACTAATCCACGCACGCCCTGGCGCTCTGCTGCAGCGCGCGGTGGCGCGCATCTCGGTCGTCGCGGGCGGTGACAAGCTGCGGTTCACGACGCACAAGTTCTTTGGCGTACGCTCGTCATCACTTGTGCTGACTATGGTGAGCACGGCGGGAGGGAGGAGCGGTCGCTGATGTGCCACGTGGTGCGGCAGGACTTTGGCGAGCCGATTGACGTGCCGGTCGAGCTCGTGTCGGCCCACCCGAACACCATGAGCAACATCATCCTCAAGCTCGGCTTGACGCGCGGCTTTTACCTCGTGGACACGCGCGGCAAGTTCTACAACCGCAAGAAGCTCGAGAGCATGATCACCTTCCGCACCGACTTTGTGCGTCGCCTCCTTGATACTGTACCTCGCCTCACTACACAGCTCCTCCATCCATTTATCTAACTCGGTCTGGCCTCTCGCCCTCTCCAACTCTTTCGTACACAGGATGAGCACCAGAAGATGCTGCAGAAGAAGCACACGTTCGAGGTGCGCACGGACCTGCCGCGCACGGACCTCACCCCGTTCCCCTCCAGCACGCCGCAGTCGCTGTCGAGCAGCCGCAAGAAGCAGCCGCACCACCCAGGCAACAACCTGCTCACCAAGCGCGCGCCGTCGCCGCCTGGCCGCAAGAAGAAGGGGCCTTCCCAGGCGCGCAAGCCCAAGAAGCAGTAGCCGTAGCCAGCGTCGTCAACAGGTACAGACTTGTGTCGAGATTAACGCGGCTTCCCCCTTGCAACCACCACGATGCGCTGTCTTGTACAGAATACACGCTCAGCCCGTCGCGCTCGCGCTCGCGCTCGCGCTGGCCTCGGCCGCCGCCGCGATCAGCAGCGCGTCGTAGAGCTCGCGCGCAGAGTCGACGAGCTGGTCGGCGCTTATCCTGTCCGAGACGTCTCGCAGCGCGAGCAGCACGCTCGTGGCGTCCTCGGCGCGCTCAATGTCGCCGCGGAAGGCGCGCACGACGGCGGCGCAGAGCAGGTTGATGAAGGAGAAGTCGCCGGGCGTGAGGCAGAAGATGGCGTCCCACACGCGCCAGACGTGCGGCAGCTCGAACTCGCGCGCCATGAGCACGCGCACCCAGCGCAGCAGGAACATCTGCGGCTCGACGCCGAGGCGCGAGAGGCAGCGCGCCGTCGGCGGGTCGCAGCGGCGCAGGATGTGGTGGTGGATGCGGTTCATTTGCTCGTACAGCGGCGACGTCAGCAGCTCGGCGCTGAGCGACGAGCGGGAGGACACGCCCGAGGGACTGCCGTGGCGCCGGCGACTGCTCTGCGACGACGGCGGCGGACTACTTGGCTTGCGCACCGGCGGCTGCTCGCCGATGGCCGCAAAGTCGAGCGGCATGACGGCCACGTCGGGGCAGAAGGTGCCGGCCATGCGCAGCATCATCTCCTCCAGCAGCCCGTAGGCGTCGTGCTCAATGAAAGCGCCCAGCGTCAGCTCGCGCACGACCTCCTCGGCGGCGTCGCGGCAGCATTCGTAGTACTTGCCAGAGGCCCTGGAGAAGGCGGGCAGCCGCAGCAGCGCGTCGCAGTCGAGGAAGGCGTCTCCGCCGCTGTCGCCGCCGCTCTGCAGGCCCAGCAACGACTCGACGTACACGTACGACGCGTCCAGCTCGTCCACGTCCTCCAGCTTGTCGGCGGACCGAGAGCGAAGGCGAGACGCGCTCGACTGCCGCGCCACGGGGAAGAAGAAGCCGCTGCCGCTCGACTCGGCGACTCGCCCCGTCTTCTCGAGCAGCTCGCCTTGGACGCTGGCGCACTGCGGAGCCTCCGACCGCGCCGGCCACTGCTCCACGTGCAGCAGGTACACGATGGTCGCGAGCAGCTCGCTCATTCCCTGAGGCAGAGGCGGTCGTCGGTCAGGATGGAGAGCTGCATCGACGGCCGCGAGCAGACGGCGAGGGGCGAGGGCCACGCACCTGGTTGTACGACACAGCGGGGTGCGCCGCCGAGTACGTGTACAGCACGCGCACCAAGAGCGCCTGCACGCGCGGCTCGCGGAAGAAGCGCACGTGTCCGCGCGTGCGGCGCACGTCCTTGAAGATGTCGTACAGCAGCGCGTCCTGCGCGGCCTCGCAGCTCTCCACAAACTCCTGCAGGACGCACGGACCCTCGTCAGCGCCACGCGCGAGCCTTCCGTCCATCGACGGAGCTCTCCCACGAGCCTGCCCACCTCGTCCCCGACCACGCCGGCAAGGTTGTCGCCAAGCACCGACAAGCGCGCGCGCGCGCTCGCGTAGTGGCGGCGCTTGGCGCGCACGGCCGGCACCCACTGGCGGATCTGGAGGTCTCCCGGGATGTAGTCGAGCCAGACCTTCCACGCGAGGTTGCGCACGCAGGACCACGCGAGGGCGCCCTTGAGCGCCTGCGCGCGCGCGTCCGAGGCCGAGCAGCGCACCAGGACCTCGAGGAACGCGTCCACGCGGGCCGCGGCGTCGCGCGACTGCAGCTCGCGCAGCGTGGCGGCCGTCGCGCTGCTCGACAGGCGCTGCCGCTGCCCCGCGCGCGGCGAGGGCGAGGGCGAGGGCGAGGACGACGGTAGTGCCTCACCGCCGCCCGAGACGGACCGGGCGCCGACCTCGCGCGCCGCCGCTCGGTCGATGGCGGAGCAGATCTCCGAGGCCCAGTCGCTGGCATCGCGCGCGTGGTCGGCGCACAGGAACCACGTCTTGTCGGCCGTGGCCACCATGAGCACCTCCTGCCGACGACGCGGGCGTCAGCGCGGCAGCATCGATGCATCAAAGTATGCAGGCAGACGCACCTCGAGCGTGTCAATGTGCGCGGCGTGCAGCGCGATCCAGCCGAGCGGCGGCCGGTCGGACCGCGCCCGGTCCTCGTAGTAGTAGAGCCCCAGGTCCTCGAGCGACGCGCCCGCGAGCAACACGTCGACGGCTCGCCACTCGGCGGGCACACCGAGCTCGAGCAGGAAGCGCCCCTCCCTGATCTTGGGCTGTGTCCAGGCGTCCGTCCGTCCGTCCGGTCAGCCTCCTCCGTGCCTTTCCAAGATTCAGCACACGCACACACAGCGGCCGCGAGCGAGCGGACGTACGAGGAAGCGGCTGGCGAGTGGCGAGCGCGGCGCGAGCTGGTGGAGCAGCCGCGCCCAGACGCCGGACGAGGGCGAGGACGCCATGGACGGCGATGCGAGAGGCGCCGCGACGGTGGGACTCATTGAGGCGGGCCTCCGTGAGGACTCCTTCCCACGCACTGGATGGATGGTCGAGTGAGCGAGCACAGTGTTCGAGCTGCGGCCTTTCGAAATGTGTTCAGGGTGCGAAAGGAGACTCGCGAAAGACCGAAAGATCGAAAGATCCGCGAGTCGATCGTATAGAGAGCCGCCTACATATCAATGCTAGGCTATCATGCCGTGTGCTTCCGTGGGTCGGAACCACGAGCGAGCGGCATGGCGTCGCCTGGGAGACGCGCCGTGCGGCGGCCGAGTGCCACGCCACTATCCGCCGACCTGGAGCTGTTCCGCGCGGGGACGGACTGCGCGCTCGTGCGGGACGCCATGGCCCAGATCGCCATGCGACTCGTCGACGTGGACGACCGGGACGCGTTCCGGCGCGCGGACGGCGCCACGACGCTCGGTACCGCGCCGGCAATAGGTACGACGCCCGGGTGGGAACGCCAGCCTAATTCATAATACCCTTGGCTGGGGGTCTGTTCTCGCAGTCCACCACCTGTCGCGGATGCTCGAGGAGCAGGCGACGCGCGCCAACTCGTGGAGCTCGACTCTCATCTTTGGACGAGCGTACGTACTCTGCGTTGGCGTATGGCGACTGGAGGCTCGATAGCGGCCGCCAGGGACTGAGTCGGCTTTGGACGCGTCAGCTGGACGGCGCTTGAGCTCCACGACTGTCTGCAGTTCTCTGGTAGTGCTGTCCATGGCAGCTTGACACCAAGAGCGACAAGCTCTCACCACGCGCTTCACTTGGCCGTGTCCCCAGTCATCGCCATCACGCACGCCAGCCTCGACAGTGAGATGGCGACGGCCATGCTCGACCTCGGCGTTTTCCAGCGCCTTGTGGAGCTCACGCGGGCCCTCCCGCCGACCATGGACGACTGTGTGGGCTTCGCCCTGGAGGCGATGCGCAACCTGAGCTTCCACGACCACGCGCAGTTCCGTACCCTGCCGGACGCCTTCCTCTCGGTCCTCTGGGACGCTGCCCTCTACCACCAAGTGAGGTGTGGCCCCAACTCGGTTGACTGTAGTCTCCAGACACTGACGTGCTCGCTAAACCCCCGCCACACCGCTAGTGCAGCGAGCGACGAGAGCTGTCCGCCGACATCCTGGCCAATCTGGCCGCGATGGAGCCGACACGCGTCTCCGCGACCAAGCAGCGGCTCGCGGGGGCACTGGCCGCCGTGCTGGCCCAAGCGGCCGACAGCCAGCAGACGCCAGAGAACGTCCGCTTCGCAGTCGCCGACTTGCTCACCAACCTGTGCGTCGACGCCGGCATCTGCCTGCTGCTCGTGTACGAGCTGGACGAGCAGCGCCCAAAGCGGCCGTTCGCCGCGCGCCACAGCGGCGCCGTGCACCTCGCGGGGACGGCGGACGCAGAGCAGGACGGGCCGCTCAAGCAGAGCCTCGAGGCGCTCGTGCACAACGT
Source organism: Phytopythium mirpurense (assembly GCA_023338055.1). NCBI lineage: Eukaryota > Oomycota > Peronosporomycetes > Pythiales > Pythiaceae > Phytopythium > Phytopythium mirpurense. Next base: position 70,488 of record JAADXZ010000018.1, read on the forward strand.
GTCGTGGAGCGACCCGGCGGGCAAACGGTCCGTGCAGAAGCTCGGCGTGTCGAGCTTCTTGCATACGTTCATTGACGACGCGAGCGCGCTGGATAACTAAGGAGGAGGAGGAGGAGGAGGAGGAGGAGGAGGACGGGAAGGCGCTGATGCGAGGCGTCCTCAGGACGGTCTTATCACCGCAATCGCCCCGATCTTTTAGTCTCTGGCGCCTCCAATTATAACCGCACGCTGAGACGTCCAAGACTTCACCCTTGCGTCCTTCGAGCTCCTCTCTCGTCCATAACTCTCCTGCTCGCGTCGACCACAGTCGCCCCAATGACGGGCGTCGTGTTTGGGGCTGCTACTGGCGCTCAGACGCGAGAAATGCCGACGAGTCCGACCGCGGTTCGCGGCGGCGCGGTCTGCGCTGCGGCGCTGGCCGCTCGACGCGCTCACCAGTTCCGCCTGAAAAAGCTCGAGCACGCCGCCGTCGCTGCCAACGGCGCCAAGTTCCTGCGGCTGCATCGAGGCGACGAAGACACGGACGGCGTGGTTCGCGCGGCCAGTCCCGTCAAGAAGAGCGCCGACTCGTTCGGAGCGGCCAAGGCGCCTCCTCTGCACGTCAAGAAGAACCTGCACCTTCGCCTCGACCTCGGAGACGCCAAGCCACCCGGACTGCCTCTCATGCTGCAAGTACCGCAAGCGCAGGCTCCTCCGCCAGCACCCGCTGTACAGTCGCTCCAGCGCCGGTCGTACCTTTTGTCAGCTCCAGTCGAGCCCCAATTGACAGCTCCTGCGCCGTACCCGGCCAACATCCAGCCGTCCGAGCGTCGGCGGTCGTCCGCCTTCATGACCAACGACTTCAGACAGCGACGCAAGTCGAGCATGACGCTCAGCATGAACTCGCCAGAGGCCGCCGAGTTCCACGTCGTCGCACGCGACGGCCCCGAGGAGCTTGGCCGCCGCACCAAGCGCATCAAGAAGCTCGGCAGCGGAGCTGGAGGGGTCGTGCACCTCGGCGTGTACGTGCCGGCGCTCAAGCTGGTGGCCATCAAGGACGTGACCGTGTACAAGGACGCCGAGCGGCGCATGGTCCAGCACGAGCTGCACGCTCTCCACGCCAACGTGTCGCCGCTTGGCTCTCCGTCGAACGACAGCGGACAGGACGAGCGCTGCCCGTTCATCATGGGCTTCTACGGCGCGTACCTGCGCCCGTCCAAGGGCGCCGTGAGCATCGTGGCCGAGTTCATGGAGCTCGGCAGCATGCAGGACCTGCTGGACGCCCAGCGCACCATCCCGGAAGACGTCTTGCGCCACGCTGCCTTCTGCTGCCTCACGGCTCTGGACCATATGCACTCTCGACGGTACGACAGCAGCGTCCGCGCTTGCTTGCCACCGTCGTTATGTCCCTCACTGTGACTGACGGTGTGAGCTTGGGTCCGTCAAAGGATGGTCCACCGGGACATCAAGCCGGCCAACATCCTCATCAACCGCCAAGGCGACTTCAAGGTACGCACAGCAGTGTCTCGCATCGATCATATCCCGCTGCCCTCCTCACTCGATAGCGGTCCGGATGAGCAGATTGGCGACTTTGGGCTGGCCGGTACGCTGGCGCAGTCCGAGTCCTTCTTCTCCGAGTTTGAAGGCACCATCATGTACATGGCGCCGGAGCGCATCTCGGGGGACAACTACGACTGCGTGAGCGACGTCTGGTCCCTTGGCGTCGCCATCTTCTATCTCGCCACGGGCGTGTATCCGTTCGCGGTCGACGACGGCTTTTTCGGGCTTGAGGAGGCCATCTGCACCGACCCGCTGCCGCCCATGCCCAACCGGTTCAGCCCCACGTGCCGCGACTTTATGAAAGGGCTCCTGCGCCGATCGCCCTCGGAGCGGATGACTGCCGACCGCGCGCTACAGCACCCGTTCCTAGCCAGCTACTGGGGAAGCGCCGCACACGAGCGCTTCAAAGCAGCATGGCGAGGGATCGCGTTGCCGTCGACCATTAGGAGCGAAGACGTCGAGACGCTGGTGAGAGTGATCGCAGACCAGGCGGTGCGGTATCCGCACGTCGTCAACTTGACGCCACCGACAAGTGGTGCCAATGACCGCGCTGTTGGCTCGACGAAGGCCGAGGCTTCGCTTGGGAGTCCGAAGGCGTTCTTCGCCAACTTTTCGCGCTTGTTTGCGGCAAAGACGGCGGCCAATGCGCCTCGTACAGCCCGCGGCTCGACAGATGAAGCAAGTGATCTGGTTGCCGACCTCGCTGAGGCCTGTGGCGTCTCCTCTCCACTCCTCCGCGATCGAATTGACCGGGTACTGCTTGCAATGACTGGTATGTTGTGCGTCATGTGGTGACTAACTTGACTGGTACCGGCTGTCCAGGCGATCCGCGACGCTCGGGCGCAGCAGGCTCGGCGCAACTAGCGTCGCGGCTAGCTTCGGCGGTCAAGCGTGTGGTACTTGGCCGCGATCGCGCGCTTGTCGGCCAGCTCCTGCTCCATCTTGGACACGACCGCCTTGGTCGCGCGCCGAGCCTTGCCGGCCAGGTCGCGCTCGCGGAGCTCCAGCAGCTGCTGGCCGACTTGGTCGAGCAGACTTTGCTCATGATTCGATTTCGCTGCCACGAGCGCCAACATCGCCGGCTCGTCCTTAACTGGCAAATGGAGCCGCCGTTGACACCCGGAGCTTCCGTGCCGCCCCTCCTCCGTCTCATCGCAGCACAGCCAGCGCTTGGCGCGGTGCATCATGCACGCGGGCGACACGGACGCCGTCGTGCCGGCCGAACCACTGGCACCACCTTTGCTAACTGGCTCGGCGCGTGTCGGGCACGAGCGCACACACGCGAACACGTACGTGCCCGGGTGGTACGCGCACGCGGAGCGGTGGTTCTGCTCTTCCGAGTACTGCGTCTTGCACAACCGGCAAAGAACGAGCCGCTTCTGGTGGTCGTGCAGCACGGAGAGCCTCGTCGGCGGTCCCGTGCTGGCCATTGCGCGAGTGGGAGATACTTTCCCAGTAGCCAGAACGCTTTCTTGGCGCTTGTACACTCCTGAAGCGCCCTCCTTCTTTGCCAGGCGCTGTTCTTGGAGCAGAAGCTTGTGTTTGAGCTCAAATGACGCGCGGACCACGGTGCGCCGCGACCAAATGTGGACCCACTGCTGGAACCGCTCCTTGAGGACTCGGCGACGGGACTTGGCAAACATCAGCGCGCCAAGCTCTGCTCGACGCAGGCGCATGCGGTTCTCGCGCCGCCGCTTCCTCTGGAGCACTTGCACCTCCTTCACCTTGAACACACGCTCTGCTGACAGCTGCCGTAGCTTCTCCTGAAGCCGCGCGATCTCTCGCTCGCTGCCCATGACCACAGCTTGGCGTACTATCACGTCGACGAGCAATGCGAAGTAGCGCGTATGCAGCTGGTCACGCAGGTAGACGGTGTTGAAGAGCTGCACGCGGTCATGGAGCACGCTCGAGTCCATGATGGCGTTCTCGCGGTGAACCTTCTTGTACTGCTGCTCGCACGCGTGGCGGTTGTGCACCGCGGTAGTCAGCATTGCGTCGGCGGCTGCGACGCGCGCCTTGCACTTGTCAGCGTACTGGCGCTTGGCCATAGCGTCCGCCACCACGTGCGTCCGCTCCGCCATGATCTCTTCAAGCTGCGGCTTTAGCAACTTGAGCGTTGCGTCGGCTGCTGCCGCTCGACACCGCCAGTACGCCACTCGCTCCATCGCGTCCATCCACTGGAGCTCCGCTGCTGCCATGGCATACATGGCCTCCACGGTTGCCATCATCCGCTCCTGGTCGAGCTTCGCCAGGAAGGCCAAGCGCTTCTCCTCGGCCACGCGCTGAGCTTCCTTAAGGCGCTCCTTGACGCGGCTCTGCTCCAACTCTGCGCTGACTCGACCATTCATGGCTTGGGCGACAAGGAACCTGTCAAACTGCCGCTCCAACGCCGCCGCTTGGGCCTTCGCCAGCTCGCGCTCGCGGATCTGCATCGCCGCCGCGTCCTCCACTTTGATCTGCGCCCACTCGCGGTGCAGTCGGTGCTGTTCGTTCTTGCCGAGCTTGATCTCCAGCCGCCGCGCGGCCTTGTCGTTCACCGTGTTCCGATCCTCGACCATCTTAGCGTATTTGGTCTTCATGGCCTCCAACTCGAGCTTGCGTAGGTATTCTCGCATCTCTGTCTCTGCAGTCGCCATCGCTTTTCGCTCCTGCATGCACAACATCATCTCTTCCAAGTAGAACCTGCGGCACAAGCGCTCTTCCGCGAGCATCTCGCGCTGGTGCCTCTCGCGACGCAGTCGCTCTTCCTCTGTGATCTGGCGCAGCGCTTCTCTACGCGCGAGCTCCTGCCGAAGCACGCGCAGCTTGCCCATTTCCATTCCCCACGCGTTCGCCTGGAGCGACCACTTCTTACGCCGCGCCGCCCACAAACGGTTCAGTCCCAAGGACACGTGAGTAGGGAGGGCCGCTTCCCCAGGCTGTAGAGAGTCGTACAGCCACTCTGAGATTGCAGAGCGACGACTGGACACGCGCTCGAGCTCGCGCGACTTGTACCGCTCTTGGTCCACAACTTGCTGGCATGCCTCGGCCAGAACCTCCTTGGTGAGATCAAGCAACAGCTCCTGACTGAGCGTCTGGGCGTACATGCCGTCTCGCTCGCTCTCGCTCTGCATTTGAAGCTCCAAGTTCTTGCTGAGAAGCTTCTTTTCGACGGCAGCCATTGCATGGCGCTTCTCACACGCCCGTGCGGCCCGCAGGAGGTCGAAACGACCTGGCTTCCGGCGTTTACGGGCGCCCAAAGCTACGCGACCGCTAAGAAGCAGTCGGTTTGCTTCTCGCCGAGCCAGCTCGAGCTTCACCGGCTTCTCATCGAGCTCGTAGACCAGCTGCGTTTCGAGCTCGGTCCTGCATATCTCGAGTGCCCTGCGGTCCTCGTCCAGCTCCTTCTTGGCTCTCCACGCGGTGATAAACCGCACGTCACGTTCTTCCGCTTGCATCAGCTTCCTCTCGCTCTCTTCGAGCTTGCTCTCGGCCTGGTAGAATAGACGCGCATTCGAATCCTCGGCTGCCATCATCGCCCGCTCGCCCTCACAGAACGCGTCTTCCAGCGCTACCACTTCAGCGACAGGAATATACACAACGGCTTCCCAGTCGAGGATGTTGACAACCAAGCACTCGTCCTCTTCGCGGTAGAATTGGACCGTTGCCATACCGAAGCGCGTGCGAACACCTGTCCTCGGACATCTGTACTTGAGGCGACGCAAGTCGGCAGCAGCCTTTTCTCGACCAGCCTTCATGGCCTCAAGCGTATCACCGACAGAACCGAGGTGAGCGTTGGCTATGTCGCGCTCTTTAGAGAATCGAGCGCACACGGCGGCCATCTCGTCACTGCTCTTGACTAGGGATGGCGCGTGAAACTCTGCGAACTCGGCCTCTTCCTCGACGCCCTCGATGGCGTGATGGGCGGCCTGAGCACAAGTCGACGGCATTAGCGTCATACCCACGGCACCACACTTTCGTATCCACCCATGAAGTCGGTTCGTACCTCGCGTTCGCGCATTGCGATGGTGACTTCGCTCTTTGCCGCCTCGAAAGCACTCAAGGCAGCTGTGTCCTGCTCTAGCAAAGTGACGGTGCGTCCGTAGTCTCGTTCGATCAGCGGCAGTTTGGCTTGGACAGCAGCGCTCTCCATCCGAGCGCGATCGAGAAAGTCGAGCTACGAACAGCCATGCAAAACACACATATCAAAGTACTGTAAGTGCTTCAAGCCCCAGTCAAACACATGCTGAGGGGAAACCGATGCCAACAGACCTGGACTGTTAGTAGGACCGTGTGGTGGGCGTGCTGCTGGTCGATTTGCTGGATGCGAAAGTGGAAGTTCTTCAGTCGACCGTGGAACAGCAGCTCGTCCTCGAACGCCGCGTGGTGAACGTCCTGCACCATGCGTTGATACAGCGGCTCGTCACTGCTCGCTCCCTCGAGGACTGCTTTTCGGTTCAACCCGTGGCGATAGTCGCGCGCATCGATCTCTTTCGGAGCGACCCGATCGTAAAGCATAGCCTCTGACTCGTCGATGACCCACGCTTCTTTTTCTAGTCGTACACGTTCGCTTTCGATCATCTGCAAATGCTTCGAGTCGCGAAAATGGAGTGAGATGCCGGACGTCTTCTGCCGTCTGTGCTGTCGAACGTCCTCGTCTAGGTCTGGATCGGCCCCTCGTCCGTGCAACGGGTCGTCACATGACGCGGACATTTCCTTCCCGCAGGCCTTGCATCGCTGCCCGAAATCGTACTTGGTCCCCCACGCCTTGAGCTGGCGATGCTCGCATTCAAACGCACCACGGACCGCGAGCTCAAAGCTCGGGATCTTGAGCTTGTCCTTGGCGTGCGCCTCTTGCTCCTTCTCGAGCGCGACCAGCTCCTGCACGTTGGATCGGTTGATGTCTTCGATCAGTTGCTGCTCTTGGCGTATGCGAAACTCACGCTCTTTCCGCTCTCGCTGCCGCTGGTCGTCGATTCGCTTCTCTCGTCGCTGCCACGTCTTCCGGACCAGCTGGAGACGACCATTCATAAAGCTGCGCGCAAACTTATCCTTGACACTGCGGACAAGGTCGTTCTTGTCTATGGTGGGCCCCACAGCCGCTTCCGATTCGGTACGCCCCTCCTCGGCAGTGTTTAGTCGCCGCTGCACCTGGAAATCGATCTGAGCAGACACGCTCTCGTTGTACGTCGCTTGGCGCATGCCCTCGGCATAGAAGAGCAGCTCGCGTCGCTCCAACTCGCGATCTTTCTGGCGCTTTCGGACATCGTCGTCTATTGCCTCGCGCGCGAGCACAGCATCATATTCCTGGCGGGTTTTCTCCGTCTCTTGCTGCACCTGCTCGATCTTTTGCTGGTTTCTCGACAGGATTTCGAGGGCTTGCGCTTCTTGGTGTCGCCTCCCACGGAGCGCCTTGGCACATTGGCTGCCTAGATAGACAGCATTGGCGTCATCTAGCGCGCTCCAGCGAGTTGAAGTGTTTTGTACTGGTGATTCGCTGGTAGCGTCGGAACTCACGCTCGCCAACTTGAACCCGCTCACGACAAACGTCAGTTACCGTGCCAGAACACACCAAGCCACATACGCGCTTACCTTCTGCAAGACGTTCACTTTCGCTCGTCCGTTGCGCCACTCGTAGCGGACACCAACGACCAATGCTGCTTGCGCGTACGACTCTTGCTCGGATCGCTTGCCGTGCTGATTCAGTTGCGACTCCATCGCAGTCGCCACCCCTGCCATGGACTTGTGGCTGCAGAAGAAGCCGAGGCTGCTCTTCGCGTTTGCAATGTGCGGCCGAAGCAGCTCTGCCTTTCGCTCTTGGAAATTGATCCTGCGCACAGGCGAGAGTGGAGCCGTACCGATTAGCCACCCACATTTTGAGATTCACATAATTATTTGGAGGAGTAACCAACCTCGATGCGTCGAAAGATGTGCTGTAGCGCCCCGCTCGATCGTTCACCGCAGACAGAATCATATCAAACGTGTCCCCGGGCTGATCGAGTTGACTTTGACTCTTGCGCTGCTCAATCTCCGCATCGATTTGCTTCCCGATCTGGTTGGCCACAACGTGTTCATTAGCACCAAACCCAATGGAAGAGCTGCCCGCAAAAGCTATAGTGTGTATACCTTCTTCTTGATCTCGGTGCGCAGCATGTGAATATAGTGCTCGCGTTGAAAGCGCTGGGCATGCCCGTGGAACATATTTGAGTCCCACGTCGGCTCTCGGCTCTTCTCCACAAGAATGAGCTCCTGCAGCAGCTCAGCGTACCGCTGGCTGCTGCTGTGGTCCGTATGCAGTCGCATCATCTTCACCAGCTCCGATACAAAGTGGTCCTCGCGTTGAATGAGTTGCATCTGCACCTCCTCTTCTCGAAAGTCGTCCAGGCGCTCCTCAAATGCCCCTTCACCGCAAAGCACATGGGAGCAACCTCTCCCAGCTTTGCTCAGCCGAATGGAGTCCGCGTCTTGAAGTCGGCGAAACTCAAAGGAATAGCACAGGCGTGGGCCGGAAAACTCAAAGACGAGCTCGCCACTCCGCAAAACCTGTAGCCAGGAATGTCAGGTCGTGATGCGATCCCTCACAATAGAAAGAGAACGACGTACATTGCCGGCCGGATCACGGAACTCGTTCAGCTGCAGCGCATCAAAGTCGGAGCCAATAAATAACTGCCACTCGTCCACGGACGCCCGGTCCATGTCTTCCTCTTCGATACTGCTCGGTATTGAAATGGCGGATGCCAGAACTCTGAATCGAACGCGGTAGCGGCTGCGCTTTGGAAAGCGCACACTGCCCGTCAGCCGTGCAGTGAGCTCGCTGGGCTTACGGCGCATCCCGTTCAGCGCCTCCCTCCACTCTACACTGAACGATTTAGACACGGTACGATGTGTCCACCACTCGATCTGTCCCTTGATGGGAAAAATGCACTTTCGTAGCTTGTGCGGACCGTTCTGTTGTGTCAGAAGACGAGCAAGCCAATTCAACGATTAGTGGGCGCCGTCGCATACGCAATGCGAGTAGAGTTTACGTACGTGGAATCGCTGGATCGCAAGCACGAGATCGCTTCGCTGAGAGGCAGCCTGGTGCCCAAGAAGGCGGTCGCGGATACTTGCGAGGCGGGTCTGGCTGGCTTCGAGCTCTTGCTCGGCGAGTTTCTTGAGCTCGCCTGCCTTCCAGCTCTCAACCATTGCGTTGCGCGCCTTTTTGTAGTGCTCGTCTATTGGCGCTGCTGCTTGCTTGAGGATCTGCAGCTTGCTCTCCATTTTCACTTGGTTGAGCAGATGGGTCGGATCCGCAAACTGCTGAGTAACGACTGTAGCGTCCGGTGAATCACCATGCTTCCTATCGTCACTGGCTAAAGGCGTCTGGAAAATTGACTTGCCCACAACCATGGGTAAGTCGTGGCGGTCCTTGGTCAGTTCAGCAAGCTCTTGGCTCAGTTGCGCCTCGCGTTGCTTGGCTTCAGCCAGTAGCGGTTCAAACGTAGCTTCAGAGCGGGCGATGATGGCCATTTTCTTGTCGATATTGCGATGGCGAGCGTCCAGCGCCTTGACATGGTCAAGATGCTGCGCTCGTCGAGTCACCAATGCGTGGAACTGTAGCTTCTCGCTTTCTTTTGGGTCTCGGCGTGGCGGGCCAGCCAGAATAGCGTTGAGATCGTCGTACTCGTTTGCTATCACTTGAATGTCCTGGATGTGCTGATGCCTCCGCTCGAGGATCGTACGCCGCTCATGCGTTAGGTCGTCTCTCGCGAGCTGCGCTTGCTGCTGTTTCTCCTCCAGCATCAACACCTTGGATTGGACCTCCATGAGGGTTATTCGCTTTTGCTCGTGCTCGACAATGAACCCGCGTGCGCTGAAAAGCCCGACGGTGTGTTCATCTGAGCGTGTAAAAGCAGCAAAACAGGAGCTCGTTAGACTGTGACTGATACAACAACGATCTCCGGACAGGAAATCACGCGTACCCATCCCAACATGATGGCCGCCGCCAACCGTGGAGTGCCATTCGCCCGGCTCAAAGGATGCCCCGAAGATTCCAAGACCGGACCGCGTCTCGTTCCGGTCCAAATCAAGTACTGCATCCGTCACCTCTTCGCCCTCCGCAGCGCGTATCTCTGCCTTCGTCGCTGCGACGGCACCTTCAAATGCAACCCTCCGATCTGCTTCGAGTGTCTGCTGCGCGGAGAATGAACGCGCTTCTTCGAGGTGCTTCTGCCAGTACCCTTGGCTCTTTTGGCGGCGCTCCATAAGGTCACGGTCCCTCTTTTTCTTGGCCTCCTCGTCGCGTTGCTGCTTCTCGCGTGCAGCCATTTCGAGCCGCGCTTGCCGCTTCTCCTCCATCTCCTGTAACTGTCTAGCTTGCTTGTCTCGATTTGCCTCTCCTTGTAACTCTCGAGTCCGAAGCAGCAGCGGCGCACGCCGCTGATTGCGCTTCTTCAAGCCGAACTGGATCCCGGCGTCGGCTTCTTTCGCCTCTTCAAACTCCTCGAGGACTCGCTGCTTGACGCGCGAGTACTTTTGCGTCTCCATGTCCATTGCACGCACGTCCACGACATGCTGGCGAAGCAGCCGGCGCCTCCGTAGCGGCGGCAGTTCGGCGTACTTCCACGCCGTCGCGAGCGCGTTCTTGGCCTCTTGCTTGACCGACTCCTTGACGTGCGCAGCGGCGTCTCTGGCATGGCCCAAGAGTGGTCCCAGCAGTTGGAACCCCTGCATTAGCTCCTGTTTGTCCTCCAGCGCGTCCAGCGCGTCCTCCTCGTCGCCTTCGCCGTCTTCCTCGTCCCACAGCTCTGCTCACCCATACCCATAGCGACAGCGCTCAGCGCCCTGTTAGTCGGATTATGCATTGGAATCAGGAGGGAAAGGGAGGTGTCCCACGCACTTAACATCTTTTCCATCGAAAAGTCCTCGACAGAGAGTCCCCGCGCGAGCCACTCCGCCAGCGCTTCCTCCCGCAGCTGCTGCTCCTCCGCGGACTTGAACATGGTCGGCATGGCTTGTTGTCTGTTTCTCTCGATTCACTTGGTCTTGTGTTGGGAGACCCGGACTGGTTGGAAGAGTGCGATCTCTAGTGTCGGTGTGGGCTCCGGTGCCCCGCTCAAAGCTCGGGTCGCCACTTACAGGTTGCGCGCGCTTGCCTTCCCCGTCGTCTCGCGCCCCATGTTGAACCTCCACCCAGTCGCGTTTTGCACGGCGCGCCTGGTCACTCTAACGAGACGGTACACTATGGCTATTGTACCACTATGTAGTCCACGTCATTATACGACGGTACAGGGTGCCGGTTGGCGAGAATGTTCCAAGAATGTTCTTGTTCGACTCTCGCGCTATACTTTCAATTTTATAACTAAATCGATTTTATTAGTATCAATCGACCTTTGATATTTTATATACTTTAAAATCCATAACATTGAAACGAATGAGAAAGATACAATTACGCACTCTGACAACGAATTTTCAATACAGGTACAAACTAACTTGAAGGTAAGAACGTACAGTATTGTACTTTTATATTTATGGTGTTTTTTGCTTTAATCTCTATTTGCAGTGTGATGCTATTACAATGAAGCGTTGGTCCCTACACTGCAAATGTGTTATCAATAAGCGCTATCATTCAAGAGCCAGCCAAGTTCGCCGCCACGAAGCGGTCGTCCTCCTCGTCAAAGTCGAGCAGGTCGTGCTGCTTGAGGAAGTCCTCGACCAGCTGCAGGTCTTCCTCATCAAGGGTGTAGTCTTGGACCGGTGTGACGGGGTGATGGCGCTGGTACAGCTTGAGCTGATCCAGCTGCGCCAGCGTCTGGCTGCGCTGCTCGTCGCTCATCTCGAATTGCAGCTGGTGTTCGAGCTGTCGGCGCTTCTCGAGCCGTCGCTGGTTGAAGTTGGCCTTCCTCCGGTGGAACTCACAGAAGCGATGCAGCTGGCCGTTGCGCTTGACCACACGTGGGTTCTCGCAGTACTTGCTGGGGTAGCAGCAGCGCTGCGCGTCAGGGAGGCCCTGGGCACTCACTTTGTCGCTTGCGGGCATGGTAGCTGTGTATCAATATCCTGTGTGGTGCTGTGGGTAGCTGCTGTGCTATGCAGGCAGAATTGGAAAGTGGTCGATGGCGGGACGGACATTGGTTCAGATTCCTCCGAGCATCGAGACCACCCGCATCCTCCAGCGTGACGGCGGACCATGAAAGGGCTAACATAAATCAATGTGAAGTATATTGCTGATAGTGGTGATCCCATGCCAACTCGGTGTGTCAACGGGCTCATGTGGTACTCGATGGAGCGTGAAACGACGCGCTGGGGCTTGGTTGTCGTTCGTCTCCACACGTGCGCAGATTGGTCTTGATCTTACTTGATTCAATATCAGTACATTTACGAAAATCCAGGCCGAACCTGGGGACATAATATATTTACAGCTGGTAAATAGTAGGTCCTACATACAGTATGATCAAAGAGCTGAAACAAAATGACGCAATTCATTTTTGAGTTGAGATAAGAATTGTGAAATCCGATTGGGGCGAAGGCCTTCAACCCAATTAAAACACAAAAAGATTATCGTCATCCAAAATAAATTACAATTTCGAATATTGTAAAGTGACATTATATTAGAAAAACTTATTTTAGTTATCTACAGCTGGGTTAGGGTCAAATACACTGCGGTGATTGGCTCGATCGCGTCGAAATCAGTACAATTTATTGAAAGCGGCAATGCAATACAGAAAGACACGCGCCGATGAAATAGCGCTCCAATCAAGTTGAAACAACAACAACGCAGCTTTGTCGAAATACAGTGTTCCCAGGTGGACTTTAGTGGCCATCTCTGACAAATCACAGCCTTCGTTTATGGACAATACGCGCCGAATTGCATCGCAGTGTACAGTAGTGCACAACACGCACCACGCATCGCATTCACCTACGGCTCGTTCTGGTCGGAGTATTCCGACTTTGCAGTGCAGGCACGGTTTTGTTCTGTGTGTTTGTGTGTTTCATTTTTTGCGTGCAGCAATTGGTGTTTTACAATCCATTAAGTTGCATTTAGTTCTCTATACGTCATTATAGTATACTGAGTAATGTTGCATGAATTGGATAACAGTCTCAAAATGTCGATCATGTCGGATGGTTTTGAAAATTACAAAAACTAGTAGCATACGATACTTCATATGTTTATGCGCTAAACAAAAGAATATTATAACTCATGTGGCGCTATTTCGCAATTCCATCCCTTTTTCGAATACGTGGGCATCTCAGCTTCGAACTCGATGTGACGCCAATCGCATGAGATAAGTACGAAGCTCTGAGAAACAGTTGGGTTCATATCTGACTCGCATATCATTGTTAAAAGGATTTCCGGTTTCTTGTCCACGAAAGGTCGTAAGAGCCAGAAAACGTATGTGCCTGGAAATCAAGCGGTTCGC